>JAEVFL010000048.1:0-41653 GCA_021018615.1 Phlebopus sp. FC_14 | reverse complement strand
AAAACTCGTTGGGAAGGCGAGGAAGTCGAGTTCAAGCTCAAGGCCAAGGGTTACCATTCCAGTGTTCAGGTTAAGGAGCGGCAGGAAACCCAGGCATTGACATTTGATGTGCCATTGGTTGTCAAGGATAAGCGGAAGGAAATCGCGGATGTCATTGCTGCTGCGACTGCTGCCGCCGAGGCGGAGGCGGCACGTGCAGCTGCTGCTGCGCAGCCACACAACCAACTCCACCTGTAGAGATAAAGAGGAAATCGTCTAAACCTTCCCGGAAACACCAGACCAAGGAGGAAAAGGAGGCAAACAAGGAGAAAAGGCTACTTAAGCTCGTCGGAGGCGTCGTGGTGAAGTGCATGTCGAAGTACTCGAAGCAGATGGACCACGATCAGTTCAAGAAATATGCGAAAGAGGTATGTCGTCCTCTATGTCGTCCTCAATTTCTTTGTTACTTTTCTTCGCACGGGCCATGTACTGATCCGCGACTATGTACAGCTCACTCACCTCATTACCGAGAAAGAAAAGAAATCATCAAGTTACAAGGAGAACAAACTTGACGCACTTTCAGACGAGAAGATAACCAAGATCAAGAAATTCGCAAAGGACTATATCGCTAAAGTTCTCCGGAAGCTCGAGAAATCTAAGCGCAATCCGTCATCATCCCATGACCATAGAAGAGGTCACCTAAAGTCTTCCGCCGCCGCGGAGCCTCCAGATGAAGAGGTACATATGGACAGCGAGGAACATGGATACGGTGATGATGATGGTGGAATGGTCATGTCGGTCGAACAGGCTATGGATCTTGGGTCCGGGAGTGAGAGTGAGGATGCAGATGCAGAAATGGACAATGCCGAGGGAGAACCTCACCACTCCGCATTCTTCCCCCTCCGCCTCTGACGACGTTGGGCCCTCTCCCATGGAAGGCGTCTCCGAGCATCCACCTGATTCGGTGACGCCCTATAACGCCACCGCCTGAGCACGACCACCCCAACTATCATGAGCAATGGTTGGTGTCACACTGGACCCTCGTCTACGACATCGAGACGAGGAATCAGGATGTGTGAGGGGCGTGGATGGACTGCATGTATAGCTTCCGGATTTTCTTCTTTGCATGGAATGTCGTTGACTATTTATCGTAAGATTGTCGATTTTCGGGTGCCATGTTTAGTATGATGATTAGAAGATGGCAGCCTCAACGGGCGACTACCGCAATCCGTAACTTCCATCATTTACAAACTTGTCCGGAAGCAACTATGATGCCTAACAAGTACTGTCACCGACGATGTCTTTGGTCGCCTGCAGCTTACACTCGAGATAGAGACATCGACGAGTAGGCGCCAGCATCCATCCACGTGTCGTCGTCTTCCTGCACCGAGTATTCCTAATCTCACGATACCTCTGCGACCCCAGAAGCTAGCTCACCGTCTAGGATGCATTCTGGATCGGGCAGTTCCGATCGTCTATCCAAGCGGACACAATCCAAATGTATACTAGGCCGATGATCTGTTTGGGACATAGCCCTGCTGCATCTTTTCCAGGATCCACAGGAGCGTAGAACAATTAAGTTGGACAACAAATGGTGACTACGAAGACCTATTGATCCCCGACTCATCTCACTGGATTTGTGATGGATAACATTGCATACGATAATCTTACAAAGTACGGATTAACAGCCACTTGGTCAACACATACCCCGTCACATATCATGCATTTGCCGTGAAGGTCCAGCGCTGATCAGTCCTGGAAGGGCTGAGGGGTTCAAGGGCGATCTAAACAAGAGGAACGAACGCTCATCAACGCGAATCTGAGAATAAGAACAGCGAGCCGTACCATGGCGTCTTCACCACTACCGGTGGGTGTCCACGCAAGGCCATCCACTGCGATCCTAGAAAAATGTCATCCGTGTATTCTCCACGGTTGGCAGGGAAAGAAGCACTCACTGATATTGATTACTACCAGGTGTGCCGACTGGGATAATGATCCACTGGACAGCATCAGCTGCGGATGTCTCTTTTCCGCGCATTTCCTTGTCCTATCCATCGCGTAAGTCAACGAGGAGTAGAAAGAGACTACGTGCGCACCACAAAAGTGCTGAAAGCTTCATTCTCCAGGGTCCCTTTCAACTGCGGGTAGCTCTTGACATTCCACTGTAGGAAGTCAATGCGATGAGCAATCATTTAATCAACGTCCCAACTATACTCACCAACAGCCTCGTATCGCCACCGGCAAACGTATGACCAACAACTTCGCCCGTGGGACTGAGCAAGGCTGCGGCCTGTTGCGGATAGACAACATTGACGACGCTGTATTTGCCGTCAGGAATGGAGGTCATTGTATGTTGCTCTGAGTGATTGGTTTGCGATAGTGTCACTACTCGAGACGGTCACCAATTTATACGTTAGCAGAGACGCCGACTGCCTGTAGTCCGGTTCCACCATTTTCCCCCCCAGGAGTCGGCGCAAATGAAAGACAGCTCGAGATGGCTCATCTGACTACCCCATTCCGCGTCGGTATTGGATGATCCCGGTGTTCGGCTACGCCCTAGCGTGACGAGAATTCCTGCTGCCAAACGGTCGAGAAAGCGGTGATAAGTTGGGCTGTGGACCCTATCTTGGATTCTTAAAGGGACTCCACCTGGCACCTTGAATGGAACTCGTACTAGAATGTCATATTGTTCCCTCCGTTCCGGCAATATCGCCTTCGAGTAGCCGTTGAAGCCTATGGCGGTCAACTACTGGCGAAGTATCGCCTGCCGGTACCGATGGTTGAACCTTGAAAACCAGCATTTTGCCTTGAGGGCGTTTGTGGGTTTCACAGTCATCCAGGCTGCCAAACAGAGGAAGCGTTTGAATTTTGCGCGTCGAGTAGAGGAAGATAATACATGAACGCAGGACGTTCCTTTCGCACGGGCTATAGTGATGTAGGGAATGAAACCGACCCCATCAGTGTTTGTAAGTCGAAGTCCTAAACGTCAAAAATGCTCAAAGATGTTCTTGACAGAACGCTAGAATCTGCGAGGCTCGATCCTATGCGAAAGCGATGTCTTGCATGTTGCTCTTTCTGTGCACTGGAGTCTGCGCACTGTGAAAATAAGGAAACAGCAGAACAGTAGCTTCGCCGTGGCTTGGTGTTGTGCAAATTCCAGTCAGGCCTTAATGTATAAAGGGGAGTTTTACACCGCATTTGGTTGGGTGTCTTGTTGTCAGCAGTCCTTCAAGCTTCATTCTCAAGTCCTACACTTCGGATACATAGTGAACATGCACCTCACTGAGCAAACAGAGAAAGTGTAGCAACAATCTACTGGGCCACTGGTTCGAAAACCCAAATGTGAGCAACTCCACTGGCTGTGGGACTTTCGAGAAGAATCTACGGCGAAGATTAGCATGCTTGAGAACGGCCACAACGAATCATCATACTGGATTGTTCTGAGAGCTCGTGATAAGGGTCCATGCCAAGTCATCGATAGTGATCCTATGACATACAAATGAACGTTCAGTCATGGTCGTCACCGCCTCATAACGGCTGATTACATGTGACGGAGAAACTCACTCGATACCCCCCGTTGGCGCGGGCTTGAGAGTCCAAATCGTAGAAGTGGATGCTCCAATGACTGGCTCGCCCTTTATCCGCTCATCAATGACAGGTAACATGGAACATTCTTAAAATTGCATGCGCACAGTGGTAGGTGCGGCGACTCCTGCAAAGCTGTCGGGGCCAACGTTGGGGCTGTTGTTGCGAATGACTACTTGATTCTCTGCATTGTCTCCGACGAGATTTTCGACAAGCCACTGTTCACGGGCTGAGTTACGCTGATACAAGACAAAAAGAGCAGGCTCACAACTGCGTTCTCGTAGCCATTTCCGACGACATTACCATTGATCAGGGAAGCGGCGAGGCTATCGCCAACATTGATAATCTTGTAGAGGCCAGTCGGTACGAGGGGTAGGGTGGACATTGCCAGAATCTGTCGCTACGAGTGGTTGGGTTATTGACCGTCAAGCTTGAGGTCCTGTTCTACTTATGCGTTCACGAAAGCCTTGGACCCTTGTCTACCCTTTGCCTCGTGAATGGAGCATCAATCCCAGCAGGGTTTCAATGACATATAGCATTCCTCCTGCCAAACTTCGTTGGACATCGTCCAATTGTGTGTAATGCGGACGCGAGATTAAATCTTCCTCGTGCCCCACAGTGACGCGATTCTTGATGATCGAATGATGGTGAAGCGACCGGTGGCGATATCGCAAGTTGGGACACTGGAACCTGGCCCGTTCTTCGCTTCAGGTGATCTGGTTAACTCGTTAAGTATTGGTACAACGAAGGACGTACAGTCCATGCATCGGCATCCATCCCACGTCTCCAGTGAGAAACCTTAGTATTGAGCAACGTGTGCCGTACGTCTTTGTCCAGGTTATCAGATTTTGCGCTATACCGGTTCTCATGAAAACTACCCCAGGCCGAGTCGAGGTGCGAATGGGCAGTAGGGTCTGAGGAGAGTTTCATTATACAGGTGACTCCTCATAAAGGGCCTCATGGATTCAGACCCCCGTCCATTTCCATCTTGGACAAACTGGTACATGGGGAGCTTTATAGCCACTGCATAGTGTGCAACATGATCGTTGAATTGAAAGACGAAGAGATTACCGGGAAAGGCCAACTATGATCCAACCTGTAAGCGCAAGACGAATTCCGAAGACAAATGAGCCAGTAGATAGGCATATCGAAGACACACACATGGAGGAGACATCACGCCCGCCACATATACGTGTCCGACCGCCTGATTCCCCAATCGTAACAAACTGGCACACCACGTCCTCTTTCGCCGTGGCTTATTTTGAATACAACAACGTGCGTACCACCTCGTCTCTTTGATAGCGGAATTAAATTGTGAGCGAATTAACACCTTCAACGTCTTTCGCCGTACCTCACTCTGGAAACCGAGTTTTTCGCGTACCCTAAATGCCTCGTTGAGTTTTCGCCGTGCGGGCACCCCGATGTTAATGAACATCTCTTCCCCAGCACAGAACGTTGGTAAAACTTGATCACCATCCTGAGGGCAATGTGGTTGTCAACCCTCCACAGCGTCCCGATCACGCTCTTCATGCCCATGAACTGCAGGCCTGCCGCCAAGTGGATCGCGTCATCCAGTGTCCTCGGATCGCCAACGGCATCTTGCAAGCGGAAAGAAACGCAAGTCCATGCTTGGACAGGTCTGTGTTAATGATGTCGAGCAGCACTGAGTAACCATCGAAACAAAGAACCAGCAACGTGCCGAAGCAGGTCCCGCTACGCGAAAGATAGCCTTCTGAACATCCCCCTTCAATCAGAGAGAGAAGGATAGGACCTCCAGAGGCGCACTGTCGACCGCGACGAGAGAAACGAGAACGGAGAGGGTTTGAT
Organism: Phlebopus sp. FC_14; assembly: GCA_021018615.1. Taxonomy (NCBI): domain Eukaryota; kingdom Fungi; phylum Basidiomycota; class Agaricomycetes; order Boletales; family Boletinellaceae; genus Phlebopus; species Phlebopus sp. FC_14. The sequence goes on along the minus strand of JAEVFL010000048.1, from coordinate 36,262 downwards.
GTAGGCTAGCCTCCAAATGTAGCAGATGGCATGAGATGAAATGAAATGCCTTGTCGTGGTGAGTGACAAAAAGGCCTCCAGCTCCCTCGCGGCTGAGCAGTACAGTAAGCTTCAGCTTGGAGTATGCCTAGTCTCCCCTAAGCAGACCATTATATATTGGTGCGTAATATATTAGATTGAGTATGCCTGTGACTCTAGCGACTCTTACCTACATCCCATACATATCCAGAACTTTTGCGGTCTCATCGAGCAGCGATGTGGCCTCGCGTAGGACCACACGCTGTTGTGATGGACCCAGAGGATCGCGAACGCTGGGGTGAAGGAGGCCTTTGGTATGGATTTCGAGCACTCTATGTCAACAGACTCTGTCTTATCTTCACTGCAACTCCTCAACGGCTCCCTCTCCTCGCAGACAAACAGGACTCGCGCAGTGAGATGAAACACGACTACGAAGCTTGGGCTATCTTACGCGGGATAGCGCTCGGATACGGAGAAGACGAAGAAGCTGAGGTAGATTGGATGCTCCAGTGCATTAAATTTCTCGAGACAAGTAACAAAACTCAACATTTACATCCGTTTCTGATCGTCTAGGCTCCTGGGCTGACCAGCACCTGGCACAGTGGCACGCATCAGATCCTTGTCGCTGTCGCTTGTGACCGACAGCAGTGTAAACATGCAAGGTGTGTCCTTCGATAACCTTCAGTATGAAGTTATAATGCTCATAGGGGACCCTTGCCTCTTATTGTGTATAAAGTGGCGAGTCTGCTAGACTTGCGAGCATGAAGTAAGGCAGGTGTTTGCGGTACAGTCACTCAGCAGTATCGCTGGCGCTTGACGCTACGACAACCATTTTTGTGAGACAGGAGTCCTTACAGCCGACCTACTATACACCCGCCGCGAAGTCTTTGGCTTTATCCCGATGCACGATGTCGCAGCATTTGAACGTGGATTCTCGGTGGGCGCGACTTCCCAGATAGCCATGCATTGTCGGCCTCGAGGTTTCGACTGCATGCGGTGTTTTTATATATATCAACGACGACCGTCTTCACCCGCACCCTTGTGTTCGAGTATGTCCTTGTAACCGTATACGGCAACCGCGTCTTGCCCCAGGGATCTGAACCACCTCGTTCCTGTCGCTCTTCGCTCCTCATAGCCCTTGATATCATTTTACCGATAAACCGGTCCAGTCCCACAAGACGTAAAGGCCGCCAACGAGCAAAGCCAACCCATTCTCCATACGCAAACGAAGGATGTCAGGACCCTCCCCCTTTCCACTCGTTGCTTATCCGATGGATACATTCCGAGAAGCCATACCCCCTTGCAGAGTTTGGCAAGCAAGTTTCTACGGGGGAGAGAGCTCTTCCATCAGAATATGGGACTCTAATGCGACTTGCTGATTGAACGCCATGTTGAGAGGCAGGTTACATCGATGTGCTACTCGCCCGACGGAAAAAGGCGGTCGAGCGGGGACGGAATGGCAAAGTCTCTATGGGATACCAGTGATGGGACGCTTTTCTTGGAGCGCACAACACCACATTTTGGGTCTACACGCTGGTATGTGTCTTCGATCTGCCCCTCTACCGACTCGTTTGTCTTTGGAACCTGTCTTCCGCTTAAGGTAGGGATCGCCGTTGACCTTTCCCGGTAATCTCTTCGTCTTTCAATTCAACGATCATGTTGCACACTATGCAGTGGCTATAAAGCTCCTCATGAACCATTTTTGTCCAAGATGAAAATGGACGGGGGTCTGAATCCATGAGGCCCTTTATGAGGAGTCACCTGTATAATGAAACCCTCTCCGCAGACCTCACTGCCCATTCGCACCTCGACTCGGCCTGGGGTAGTTTTCATGATAACTGGTATAGCGCAAAGTCTGATAACTCGGACAAAGACATACAAGGCATACGTAGCCCAATACTAAGGTTTCTCATTGGAGACGTGGGATGAATGCCGATGCATGGACTGTACGTCCTTCGTCGTACCAATACTTAACGAGTTAACCAGATCACCTGAAGCGAAGAACGGGCCAGGTTCCAGTGTCCCAACTTGCGATATCGCCACCGGTCGCTTCACCATCATTCGATCATCAAGAATCGCGTCACTGTGGGGCACGAGGAAGATTTAATCTCGCGTCCGCATTACACACAATTGGACGATGTCCAACGAAGTTTGGCAGGAGGAATGCTGTATGTCATTGAAACCCTGCTGGGATTGATGCTCCATTCAAGAGTCCAAGGTTTTCATGAACACATAAGTGGAACGGGACCTCAAGCTTGAGGGTCAGTAACCCAACTACATACTCACAAGCAACAATTCATCTGAGTCCTCCGAGTCTGTGCTTCCTGCGACAAGCTTAATTCGTGGTGCCGCCGAATGTTCAGCGTAGGGTGTAGAAGGTTCCAAGGATGGGCGGTCTTGCTGAGTACGCTGAGCTGCGTCGCTCGTGGCGCTTTCCCCTTGTTGGGTCACCGGCGCACTCGCGTCGTCGTCCCCAGGCCGTTGGCCGTTGGCCATGTCTGCACCGCCTTCCGTGCGCCCGCCTTCACCACCCGCACCCCCGTGGCCAGATACGTCACGAAGGACCTGTTGTCGTGGGGCGTTCCGTCGACGTGCAATAACGATGTACTACAACGTTGATGTTCGGATACGTACTATACACACGTAGAACGATGGTTAGACTCACCGACTTTGTTCTATAATATGCAGTTCTGACCGGATCCCATGTTGGTCTACGACCCCTGTCGTGGACCTCTAGTGCGTCTGGCACGGATCGGGAGGCATGGAATATATTCGTGATCACATTGCGAAGTCGAGAGAAGGAAAGTAGTGTCGTGCTAGGCGGGCGATCGTCTTGAGCAGGGCTGACCACGGCCGAGACGTCTTGTGGCCGTGTTGTCACCGGTAGCTGCAAAAAGCATGAGCTGGCACAATCGGGCAGCCGTACGGAGACGGCTCACGTCTAGAATGGAGCCGAGTTCTATTTCCTGTATATGCCGGCTGTATGCTTGTCCAGATGCACTGATCGCGGGCAGCTGTGAAACAACTGTGAGTAACCGCCGGAGCAACTTCAATGAAGGACGTGGACACCAACATCAAGGAATGATGCCGACTGCTGCCACGGTTGAAGCATATTGAGAAATTCTAATGGATGTAAGATTCGAAGTAGGATACGTACATCATCGTGTTCAGAGTCAATGTTCTGCAATGGAATGTTATTGACGAAGAGCAGAAGCTTGGGTCAGACCTACGGGAAATGGGTCAATCTCGCCAGTGGCAGCGTCCCAAAACTTGATTGTCCAGTCGTCCGATCCAGTGACAATGTGCTTATGATCAGGCGAAAACGCAGCCGACTTGACTGAATTACGGTGGCCTCTCAGGGGAGAAAACACCGAGTCGCCAGTCGTTGCATCCCACAAGTACATTGCTCCATCATCCGAAGTGCTGCAGATCTTCGCGCCATCCGGTGAATACGAAACCGACGTCACTGCATCTGAGTGGCCTATGAGAGGACCTAGAATTATCACACCGGTATTTGCGTCCCAAATCCGCAGAGTCTTGTCCCATGATCCACTGACGATACAAAGGCCATCTGGGGAGAACGTAACAGCAGAGACGGTGCCGGCGTGTCCTCGGAATGGACCGGCCCGCGAAACGGGCCCGAGAGACGATATCGGTCCTTGTCTTCTTCTGTCAACTATGCAGACTGTCATCAGGTAAAAACCATATCAAACCCATCAGTGCCGTTGCCTACTTTCCTGACGGAAAACGTATCGCAAGTGCATCCCGCGATCACACCATTCGTATTTGGAATATTCGGACGGGCAAGGAAGCTGTGGGGCCGCTGATATGCCACAGTGGGGTCAACTCGATCGCAATTTCATCGGACGGTAACTGATTGGTGAGCGGAGGGGATGACCGCGCGATCAGGGTCTGGGACACCCGCACAGGCGGTCTTGTCCTCGGGCCATTGAAATGCGGGAATATAGTGCTATGTGTCAAGTCTTCACCAGATGATCAAGTCATTGCAAGTTCTGGGTGGGATAAGAAAGTCTTATTATGGGACGCGTACACAGGTGAGAAGCTCAAGTCGATGAATGGCCACCATGACCGAATCATGGCGATTTCCTTCTCGTCGGATGGAAGTCGACTCGTCGGTGGCAGTTCTGACAAATCTATTCGTGTCTGGGACGTGTCGACGGCACAAATTGCCAACTAGCCTACCTCGGGTAACAGTACTTGTTGAGCGCCTGCATCCCACACCCGGACTGACCCATCGCTTGCTCCTGTGACGAACCGGGTTCCATCAGGGGCGAAGCTGACAGTCTGAACTCCTGCATTATGTCCTATGACAGGACCTCCGATGAGCTCGCCTGTGAGTGGATTCCATAAGCGTATTGTCGTGTCATAAGAACTGCTGAGAAGTTGCCTTCCGTCGGGGGAATAAACTAGCGATGTAACCATGTCAATGTGGCCCTTCAGAGGACCCAACAGCAAGTTTCCAGTGGAAGCATCCCAAACCCGGATGGTACGATCGCGAGAGCAGCTCGTGACGTGCTTGCTGTCCGGGCTATGAGTAACAGCGCAGATCCAATCCGTATGCCCTTCAAGCGGTCCTACAACCAAAGTTCCCGTCGCGACGTCGAATATGCGAATCTTGTGGTCATCACATCCTGTTACAAGACGCCTTCCGTCAGGCGAGAAGTTGACAAATCGTACTTGGTCTGGATGGGAAAATTCTAAGCTCTGCGTCAAGTCTTGTACACGCCACACTCGCGCGCAGCGATCGTCTCCGCCGCTAGCTATGTGTTGATTGTCAGAGGAACAAGCGATTGTGTTTACCCGAGAATGTGCTTCTTTGTGTTCCAAGACCAGCGCCCCATCACTGGTGCCCCATATACAGACTCTGCCGCCCTCGTCCCCGCTCACGAGCCTCTTTCCGTCGGGCGAGTAGGATACCGACGTGACGCGGACAGCGTCATCCCTAAATTCACGTATCGTACCGCCCGTATCTGGGTCCCATATTCTGATGGAAGGGTCCACTCCTCCGGTAGCGACTTGCTTGCCATCAGGAGAGTAGCAAATGGTGCTAAGCGATGAACCATGGCCAGCGAAGGGTTTTGGTTTCTCGGCATCCGCAGATGGTCCAACAACGGGTGAAGTAGGTTCGGACATGTATCAAAGGCTGGATTTAGGTGGATATGCTGGCGTTCACGTCTTCTGAAGTGGCGGGAACGGTTAATAGGAAGAAGATATGCACGAGTTTAAAGATCGAGTGGCTTCAGTGAGGAAGAGGTGGACTCGTGGCAAGCGTGCTCTATATCGTGTATGAAATTGATGCTCGAATGCAAGGATGCGAGCCCAGATAGAGGTCGTTGGGGCGTAAGGAAAGGACGCTTGCACCATACAAGCCTTGAGGTGAGAAACTACACCTACAGAACCATCGTGGTGCAAATACTGCCACGACGTTAGGGTGGATACGTTGACGTACCATGAACGCCCACCCTACTAGTGGCTGCTTTTTCCAGTGGTCGCACCGTGGCCGCACCACTTCAGTACCAAATCCCGCTGGTACAGACGACGGCCACCTGGTCAACACTACCTCAAGAAGGACAACTATCCTCAGATAGCATAAGCTCTTGAAGCCTCGCGCATTAAAGCGCCCGAGCCAAGCCGCAAGCAACAACGATGAAATGACCTATCGCACTGCGTTCGGTCTCTTCGGGCGGACGCCAGACAGACAGCCGGTGACATCGCTGTATCGGGGGAGGCTACGGCGAGAAAAGTATCCCAGCCTGGTGTGGGCTGGCATAGTTAAGTAGGCCTGTTAGGGACTTGGTTGTTTTTGTCAATTGATGTTTGATTCTAAAAGGCGTTGCCAAACAAGTCTTCAACTCAACTTCTTTTTCTCTGCGCGTCTCTACATGTCGGCAAATGCAATCCATTGATTAGTGACAGGAAGACAAACTTTACAGCAAAATGCGACGTTCGTCTTCGCGGCGTGCTCGCATAATACCGCTGAAAGGCTGGTGTGTATCTCGCCAATTCCAAATTATTCCGACTACCTTGCATTCATTACGCACACGAAAAACGATTCACATGGAGAAAAATTCCACCCTTCACAACAACGTCCTCCACATGTTCTTTTTAGTACTGACCCCCAAAAATGATGCAGCATGGTTGGTGCTACGTAGCTTGACTCACGCCCCGTCACGCCAACGTTTGAGAACCCTTATCCGCTCTCCATTTCATCGCACGCATTTTAGTTTAAAAAAAAAAAAACACGACACTACACTCTACGCATCGCGCGCGCGGACAGATTCGGATGCTCACCACCACCAACACCTGGGAGACCATTCAACTCAACTCGAGTGGGCGAAGCATCACGTGCAACGGGCCAGCTCTGAGCTCGAGAGTCGAATTCCCCCAGGCGACCTGTCCCTCTCTACATCTCGGGGTGGGCCTCGATCATGTAAACACCGTTACGTACCTGCTACTGGGGCCCCCACGCAAAAACGTATCTCGACTGACCTGCTCGAGTGCGCGTCCTCACCGTATGCGCACCCAGCTCTGTGAAAGGAATACAACCCAACACCCCTGATATGTATGTACAATGGGGTGAGTCGAGGTGTCTTGATTCCTCTTGGCCGGCCTGCTACAATTCAAGTAGTAGATTGTCGATCAACACCCATCCCTCGAGGCAGGACATTCATCAATCATCACATACTCAATCCCCATCTTTCTCTTCACTCACTACCAAATAGTCCAGTGGGGCTGGTGTGAACCTCGACAATTGGCCCCTGTCAAGTGATTTTAAAAAAAATGAAACACCATTTTTATGACAGATCATTCCATCAATGTTCAAGGTCATACATCCAAACAAACACTCCCCTCACCCCTCCCTCATCACGGAAAAACCCCATTCCCCCTAAAATCCCTACTACTCGCACCAACCGAAAACCCAATCGTTCCCTGCGGCCTAACCCACCCCTGCCTGACCACATCCCACACAGACAAATCGTACCGCGAGAGCGTGATGCTCGCCTTGCCCGTCTTGCCAGGTGAGAGCGCGACGTTCGTGAATCCCTTGAGGATCGAAGGCGGCTCGTTGGCGCTGGGCGGGTGGTGGACGTATAGTTGGGGTGTCTGGTAGGCATGAGGTTCGTGTCAAAGTGGGAGGAAAGGAAGGGAGGGGGGGGACTTACCTCGCCGCCGTAGACGCCGCCGGTGTTCGTTACTTTGAACGTGACTTGGTATGCGGGCTCGTGTAGCCTATCAAGAACGGACGTCAGCCTCGACGCGTATCGAACACCCTCCGCATGCTATGCGAGACGCACCAAAGAGCCGTCGTAGACCCCTCCGCAATAGGCGTAGCACCCCCATTCTCCCAGTTTGTGATAAGATCGCTCTCTGCGCTATCCCGCGACGAAATAGTCGTCACAGACACATCCGAGTACTCGAACGTCGTGTAACTCAACCCGAACCCGAATTCATAGCGTGGAGTGATGTTTTGCTGCGTGGTTATCAGACGTGGGCTCAGGGAACGACGGAAAACATAGTCCACTCACGGCATCGAACCAGCGGTAATCGATGAACAGTCCTTCGGTGTAGTTGATGGACAGGATGTCGTCTGGTGTACCCCCGAGGACGAGCTGGGCGGGGTAATCAGACGGGCTCTTCGCAATGGTGTACGGTAAACGTCCAGATGGGTTCCAGTTCCCGTAGAGAATGTCCATGATGGCGTTTCCGGCCTCGTTACCACCGAGGCTCGCCCACAGAATCTAGAGAACATCAAGTTCAAAATGAGTCATTCAGAGACACAGGCGGACGAAAATTACGGACAGCGGTGACGTTCGGGTGCTCTACCCACGGTTCCAAGATGAGTGGTCCAACGCTGTTCGTCACGACGATCGTGTTGTTGTTCTGTGCAGCAACAGCGAGAATGAGTTCGTCGCCCTGGTGCCAAGCAGTCAGGTTCTTCCTGTCGCCAGCGTTTCCGTCCACAGTGATGTAACCCTAACGTTCCAAAGTTCAGACATGTCATTGGAAATGCAGAAAGCGAGGTGCGTTTCGTACCTCGCCCGAGTCAGAGTTGACAAAGACGATTGCGACTTCCATGTTGATGACAGCGTTACCGGCATTGTCGAGATCCCAGTTATCGAAATCCCAAAAGACACTGGTTTGGTCAACTCTGGCGCGGGCTTGAATGGCTTCATAAGGCTGAAGGATATCCATCAGTAAACCAACCGAGACTGGTCATCCAGGACCAACTCACCGAGACGAGGTACGTGAAATTGGAAGTCCTACAAAAGAAACACGCACGTCAACGAATCAGTGTCACAACAACGCGTTTCATTTCATACCCGGATCCCCAACCCACGGCGAGAATACCCGTCGGGTCGCCTCCCTGGTCCGCGTACTCATTCGGTCCTGCATTCGGCGGTCCTGCGTCACTGCCAACCAAGATGATGTTCTTGGGCTTGTTCAGAGGCAAAACACCCTCGTTCTTGAGTAATACAGTTCCGGCCGCGCCAACCTGGCGGACGACCTCATAGTGGTTGCTCTGTGCGTTGACTTCCTGATTAATTGGGTCGTACGGGTCCCATGAGTTGATGGTGGTGTTGGGGTAACCCTCGTCCTGATGCAAAAAGTACCATGCGGCGATGATTCGGGTGGCCATGTCGTCCAGACGCGCCATCGAGATGGTGTTGTTCATGACGTACGCCGTCAAGTTTCCGCCAAAGTACGAAGTACCAGAGTCGAAGGTGATGTCTCCAGGCATGGTCATCTGGTAAGCTGTTAGCGACTCATGCATGCGGAGGCTACTGCGACGCACATCAAGACCTGCGACAGCGGAAATCGTGTTCATGGTGGCAGACCAGTCGGACTGAACGACTGAGCGGGCAGATGAGTTGTGGTCGACATTAATGATGTAGTAACTAAAACTTACAACCCTGAAAGCCAAACTCGCGCTTTAGGATATCATTGAGCGTTTTGTTGTTATTGCAAGCATAGGTGTCGTTGACGAGGTCTGCATTCCCCGTCAACGATAACCAAAAGACGAGCTGGGGGTAGACGCACTATAACTACACATGACGGATGAAACGCCAGCCATGACCGATCGCATAAAAGGCTGAGCATAAATCTCGTGCTGTGTACGATCGTCGACATTAGATGACTCTTGTGTTCGTTTCCACTCTTGCTCGCTGCACGAATCGTCAGATGTCGGACTTGTATGGTGAGAGGTAGGTGACCTACTTGTTGATGTAGTGCTTTGCTGTTGCCTGGACACCGCCTGCTTGGAGACCCAGGATAGTCTCGTAGGCAGCCTCTCCGGAGAGGTAAGGATCTGCACCGAAACCTTCCCAATTTCGACCACCTTGAGCGATGCGACCCATGTTCATCATGGGGCCGAGGGCCACGTTGATACCCTTGGCTTTGTTTTCTTGTCCGAGGGCAAGCCCACGTGCGCGGATGAGGGCGCGGTTCCAACTAGCAACATCAGTGTGAAGTCGAAAGACGGGGAAACGAAAGAGAAGCTCACGTTGACGCCACAGTGATACCGGCAGGGAAGGAGGTGATTAAATCGGTGAATCGAACTCCCAAAGGCGAGTCCTTGTTGAACCATCAATTCCTCTTCCGAGTTGAAACTGAACAAAAACTACCAACCTGAAGACAGAGCCCCGGAAAATTGCCCACTGGGGGCGTGTTTCCTACACAGGGACCGTACATCCAGCCTACGCCTGTGGTGATATTTACCTTTTGCTCAATGGTGAAGTTTGCAATCTAATATGGTGAGTATTCTGGACGCGTCGTGTAAGGGAATACGAACCATTGCTTTTGCCTTTGTGTATGCTGTCGACCAGGCTGGAGCAAAGTCAGGTACGATGGTCGGGTCTGGGCTGACCGGAGGAGGGTTCAAAGGGTCGGTCTCTGGGAAGACAGGTGGTTCTGGGGGTAGTGTTGGGGTTGGATAAGGGCTGAAGGTATACTCTGAGATGGGTAAGGTGAGAGGACCGGTCTCTGTAGCGACATAGGAAGTGGGGTATGAGGTGGTAGACGATGAGACAGAGGACGTAGAAGGGCTTGACGATGGAGTTGAACTGGTAGGACTGGAGGTAGGTGCGCTGGACGCAACAGGAGTGGTTGAGGGCAGTGAGCTGGAGGGCGTGGAGGTCGTCGTGGACGATGAGGAGGACGATGCAGCGAGGACATGGTGGACGACGAGGAGCAGCGAGAGCAGTCTGGGTGGAGGCATCTCGCTGGTGTGCCGCATGAACACCCGCTGCTTTTAAGTAAACGAGAGGTGTAGCTAAAAATAGTCGATCGGCTCTCCGATCCAAATATGTTTTACCCCAGAATCGCGGGGATCACAGGCCGACGTCTCAGCTTTTCGTCAGGAAAACCGCGTACGTGCGTTTGCTAGATGGCGGCATCCTATTACGCGTCTACGAATTGCAGCAGCGTACTTGCACGGGCAACGAGCTAACTGCAGTTTCTTGATATTTTAGTTGGAGGATTCCCAGATGGCGAGTGACCGCATGACCGGTCTGACCTTGCGTTCGGTGTGACCTCCTGATCTTGTTGAACACGTTTAAAATCACGCTCAGGTCTGCAGCGTCAGTCTCTGCGGTCCGGGGAGAGTGAATGCACGTACACCCAGTCACGCGCTACGATCACCGCTCAAGCGACGCAACTGTGACCATTCCCACCATCGCCGTCCGCCATTCATGCCAGCGCATCAAAATGTCGTCAATTGCCGTCCATGCTAGCTCCCATTAATGTGAACTCATGTGCTCGCAATGCGGCATAACTGGCGCTGGAACCACCCCTGGTGAATAAAGACAGAGATCCAAGTGCCGGGCTCACAGTTATAGAGGCTTCAACTTCCTCCTCGCAAACGGATATATAGGAACCTCCACAGCACCCTACATGAGTACGCACTCCATTCAATGAGCACCAATTTGAGCGTACGAGCTACACTCGTCTCCCTGTAAATGTCATTCCAAAACCGACACCTATCTATATCGCAAAACGATCCATCTACACAACACCCGACGCAGCAGGACGAACCGCGTCCTCGTCCCGACCTATCACCCAAAAGTAAAAAAGGACCGTCAACACCACACACCCACACCTCAAAAGACCCACTACATACCTTCATAAAACCTCTCCAAAAACGTCCTCTCCGGTCTCTTATCCGACTTCAACAAAATCCCCAGCACATGATCCGGTTGTTTCCAGCAATTCAACGTCTCCTGCAAATCCTGGCGTCCTTTGAGCAGGAGCACATCGATAGCACGCTGGTCCGTGACGTGCCGGTTGGCTTCAAACTTTCGCCGGATACACTGGCGTACGTAGGATTTGGATACGGATAGACCGTACATATCGACGACTTCGGGGGCCTGTTTCGATTATGAAGTGCGTCTCAGTGCATCATATTCGTCATCGTACGTCGCACGAATCAAGCGAATACATATCCAACGCATATGGAGAGAAAACAGGCATGATGACAGTACTCACAGCACGCATCCACGCCTTGTACAAATCAATCACCCGCGAGCGCGCCTCTTCAGGGCTACTCGATATCCTGCTCACTTGTGCCAGACGCGAAGGGATCGTCGTCATTTCTTTATGATGTGATGTGACAAACGGAAAGAGCTTTGCGAGCGGCGACGAGGACGGGTCGTCGACGCGGTTTCGGCGAGTGTCGAAAAGAAAGATGGGCGGCTGACTAAGCGGTTTGCAATGCGTCGGATGCCGAGTCATGGCATTGGACACTGCTCTTTTATCTTATCCGCCTCCTGGGCTGGGCTGCTGTGCCACTGTGGTCTATTCTTCGTTTTATACGAACACCATCGTCGTCGTCGTCGCAATACCATACCATGGTTAGAGGAACAGGCAAGTCCTCTCTTCCCCCGTCTCTCATGCATACACATCGACTCATACACCACCATCATTCACAGGCAAATTCAAGACAAAGCGCGGCGGAGGCAGGAACTTCAGGTAAGTAAAAACCCTATACCCATTTCACCTATGATACAATCGCTCGCTCGCTCGATGGAACGCTGCGATCATATTAATCATATATCGTTCTGATAGTAAACATCTCGTCCTGGATGAAGACGGGACAGCTGTGGCGACAGATCCTAGACGGTACGTGTATCCCGATTTTCTTTGTGTCTTGTGCTGTTGCTGTGCGATGGTACTTTCTTTCGATGACGGTATGCGAACGCTGGTGATCGATCACTTATGATCGCGTGTCATGATGCATGCTATATTGGAACTTAATCTCTTTCTCTCTTTGCATTCTCACGAACAGGGCTCGCAAAACCGACGATGGCGACGACGCCGACGCCGACTCAGACGAGGATGAGGAAGAAGAGTCCGAAGCTTCTTCCTCAGACTCACCCCCAGCTCCCTCTAGCTCCGTGCCCCAACCCGAACTAACCCGCGCCGAGCGGCGAGAGCTCAAGAAGAAACAAGCCGCAGCCAAACACGCGCATAAACCCACCGCCAACTCCGACGGAGAAGAAGACGGGGACGGTGACGACGCAGACCTCATCAACCCAAACCACGTCGAGAAAAAACTCAACATCTCTGATTTGGGCGCGCCGAGGGAGTTGACAAGGAAGGAGAGGGAGGCAAAGGAGAAACAGGAGGCAAAGGATCGGTATTGGAAGGTGCGTTCGCGCGTTGGGGTTTGGAGGTTTATCGTGGGAGTTGGTTGATGGATTGCGGCTGCAGCTCCACGTCGCAGGCAAGACTGCAGAAGCCAAATCCGACCTCGCGCGCCTTCAGAAGATTAGAGCAGAGCGCGAGGCGGCGCAGGCGAAGAGGAAGGCCGAGGCTGAAGGTGAGAACTACCATTGTCCTTGTCTTATTCGTACCTAATGCTCACTCGACCCCCCAAACCCCAGCGAAAGCGGCAGAAGTAGAAGCCAAGAAGAAAGCAGCTGCAAATGGCAAACGGATTTGAGGGGTCCTCTTTACCCCCTTTTGGCCTTGCGGTTTTGTGGAAAACGGACGCTTAGACAGCCATTGTGCGTTATTGACTGTTGATGTACTTTTTCCTCCTCTGAGCGATGGAATTGTAAGTTGTTGTTTTTGGCTTGGACAATTGGATTGGATTGAAGCGTGTACCTGACGTGGGTGGCGGTGCTCAGTGGAACGCAGGGCAGGACCACGTCGACCTCGGCCTCGACCTATGTCACTGCGCCCGCACATAACATACGTGCATACCAGCGGCCGACAATCGGGCAGTCCTCACCTGCTCTGCACAATTAATTGACACCTTGAAAACCGTTAATTATAGAGAGCGATTCCTCAGTATCACAAGCCAGGGATGGACACGCAGAGCTTCGTCTGCTGGTGATCACCCCCTCAGTGCGAATAACGTACCGTGCCGTATAGTACGGTAGTTCGAGTGGGATGAAGCGTCGAATGGAAATACTGTGTGCTTGCGGTAAAGTGTTTGCGATCCTGACAACCACGACTGATCAATCAAAGACTTGCAAGAAACGTTTTTTTAACGTACTTGCGTGCAATCCTTCCGAGAGCCTCGATTGCGTTGGATCCGCACGTCGGCGGATCAGCGCGGGAGGTGCTAGAAAGAACAGAGATATTATGTGACACGTACGGTGAGCCCACATAGCCGCTTCAATGCGGTTAAGAGGTGTGGGGGGATGAGTAGAAGATTCTCCCCCGCGCGCTCGTTCTCTTTCGAAAGTCTCTGAATCTTTTCGACTCGGAAGTTCCAGGTTTGCAAGCGGAAGCGAAAAATAGGTGCATACCGTGGAGAGGATTCATTCCTGAAGGCCTGAGGATTGTGGCACAACTCGATCGCAGAACGTCCGATGGTATAATATGCACAACCGACAAACGCCCCTGTATTGACCACGTGATCAAATTAACCTCGTCACGTGCGTACCGTCGTCGGTGTCATCGACTTCCAAGCTTTCACGATCAGTCTAAGTTGTTGACTCTCGCGAACCCCCAATCACTCTCGCGTCTCGAACGTTCGCATCCAGCTCAGCAGCCCCGATACTGACGACCTCCACACGAGCCTTGAAGGGACAGAGGATCTGAACTCATAAGGATGCCCCCACCACTCGGAACAACAGCCCAAGAAAGCAAAGCTCAGCGGATTCAGAGGCAACAGGCTCGGTTCAGGGATCGCGGTGGGTGAGTCGCGTTCTTCTCCTTCTCCAACGTGTACCCCGTGTCCTTGCATCCCGTTTTCCCGCTCAGTCAGTCGGTCGCGGGTCCCCAGGTCATTCAAACATGCGTCATAATTTACTCACACAACCAATCCCGTAGAGTCTTCATCCCAGCGACGACGAACCCGCTCGTCGATATCTTACTCGCACGCACCGTTTCTGGTGAATCGCCGTCGAAGAAGAAGAAGAAGAGCGGTGGTGTCGAGCGGGTGGTTGGAAAAGCTGGACGTGGGAGAGATTCTTCGATGACAGCGGCGGCGGGCTCGGGCAGGAAACGTGCACTTTCTGTCGCCGAGACGCGTGATGCCACCGAAGACTTGGCCGGTTCGTTGTTTCGTTGGGTCGTTTCTTATGATCTGGGATCTGATCGATCCGTTGAACCTACACCTAAAACGTTGTCCCTTGCTCGAAGCAGGAAGCTTACAACCGAACGGGAAGGATGCGGACGGCGACGCAAGTGCTCCTAGACCATCCGCGCTGAAGGCCAAGAGGAGAAAGACGACAACAAAGACGGCTGAACCGATAGGTCTGTTTTTTTCGTTTTGCCCTCGGAGCACTCACCATCACCGTCGCTGAGGACTCACACGATGATATTTTCCGTCACCGCAGACGACGATGCAACAACTGTTCCAAAGTCTCGCTCTCGACCTCCAAAAGCAAAAGCAAAAGCGAGAGCGAGAGCAAAGCCTGTTCCTGATACTGATGCTGATGGCGACACCGATACCCAACCCAAGCGCAGAGGAAAAGGAAAATTTCGCCCTGCTGCCACATCTGAAAGTCGACCTAAAGCAAGCACAAAGGTCATCGAGGAAGTTTTGTCAGGTGCGTTTCTTTCTTCCACTTGCAACCTCGTTAAGGAGATAGGAATCCTTCACTGTTCTCTTATAGACGATGACCTCACGCTCGTCGAGACACCTCGGAAACCCTCGGAGAAGAAACGCAAGGCCGTTGTACTCGAGGTCGAGTCGGAAGATGAGGAAGAAGCCAATGAGCGAGCAGACGATACCGCGACAAGAAGGAAACAGTCAACAAAGCTCACGAATCCCCCGAAACGTGTAAAGACGCGAGGGGAGGGTGCAAAGAGTCCAGGGGAGAAAGCATCCAAGACAAAGGACTCTTCCGGTGGAGATGGCGACCCCCGCAGGACTGCAAAGAAACGACCTCCAACTCGCGAGGATGATAATAAGGATGGAGAGGATCCGCGCCCATCACGGCCAGCGCTCAAGAAAGTAAAACTTGAGAAACCACATTCTGCCGAGAAGAAAGTACAGATCGCGATGCCCCTTCCCCAGGAGAACAAGGAGCCTCCGCCAGCGCGGAAAAAGAAGAATGTCGGCGGCACGTCTCGACATCATATCGATGTGACTGACTATGATCGACCTAAGAAAGCCCATGTCAGCGCGGGGAAAAGGTAGGTACTGTTTGATTTCCAAAATGCTGCCTACTTATCATGTCTTGATTTTCTTTTCCCCCAAGTTCGACTTCTGAGCATCTTAAAGAAAATGTTTCTCATTCGACGGACAATAGGCCTCCCTCAGTACCTGCCGGCAAAGCCAAGCCCCCCTTGCGCTCCAGAAGTGCCAAGGGCAAAGCCAAAGGACCCCCACCATCTGTCCTCGAACGCATCAAAGCCAGCGCTGCCCGCTATCGCCTTAAACATGAGGAGACCGAGGACAGCGAGCCTGATCCACTCGACTGCATTTCGTGATGGCCATTCGCGCGTAAGAAGGATCGGTCACGTCCTCCATACCGTGCACTTGCGTTCATCTTTGCTTTCCTTTTCCTCCATCATTCGAACATGCCTTTGTAGCTATCGCATCTTTGTTGCATCATCTCAATGTTTTGCTTTATTACTTTCCAAAACAGACGCACTGCACTATCCATAATAATACACATCCTCGCACTACCGCGCTGCGTTCTGCATGTTACTTATCGCCAGTGAGGTACAATGCTATCTGTGCACCATACCGTCTCCCATCGACACTGACAGCGAACCCATAGACGGAAAGAGGAAAGCTTGACGAAAGGAGAAGAAGTTGCCAGGTAGAAGAAAGAAGAAAAGAACACGGCCGCCTCGCCAGCGTCCCCGACATCATCGTGTATCGATGTCGTGACCTAGGCCGGGGTCGGGTTGCGGATCGGGAAGAGGTGGGAGTGCGGGAAGGCCTTCTTGATACACTCGTTGAGGGAGTCGTATGCCGACAGATAGCTAACGTCGGTTGAGTCGGTCTGACCGGCACCGCCGGTGAGCATGCCGACGATGCGATAGTTGGCGTCACCGACAACAGACCCGGAGTCCCCGGGGGCGGAGAAAGCGCCGTCCTTGTTGCTGTAGGAGTAGACGGCGATCCCCCTAGACGTCGAGTGAATGGCGCCATCCTTGTATTCACGAACGAGGGATTCGATGCCGGTCGTGCGACCGAGCCTTACACCGGTGGTGGCACCGTTCTTGACAACTATGAAGCACTCCTCTCCGTTTGCGTCCAGCATGGTCGGACGGCGAAGCTCGTCGTACTTTACAAAGTCTCGGAGCTGCATCAGGCCGCCAGGCGGATACTTGAATTTGGCGCGGGTCTCGGCATTAGGATACGTCTTTTTCATACGGCGTAAGTTCGGATCCTGGATATGATGGTTAGTTAGACGAGACGACCTCAGTGAGATAGACCGAAACGTACCGAGATGAATAACGTTGCCCCGGAAAGTGTTCCAGTCGAACTTCCCGCGGTCGAGCTCGATGAGAGCCCAATCTTCTATGGAACAGCTGTCGCCGGTACCGTCGGAAATCGGAGGGGCGTAGACGACGTGTCCCAGAATGCGCTGGCGCTCCGCGCTCCAGGAGCTGGTGATGTTACGGTGGAACTCGGATACGCCCGCCTTCGACGCCTTTGCCTCTTCCAGCTTGAGCTTAATCGCCTGCCGTTCGAAAGTCGTCTTGGGGTCTCGCCCTCAGCATGCTCCCCCAGACCCGCAAGCTCTTCCTCGTAGCTCTTGACCACGGAGTCCCAGTGGCCGATCTTGTCCATGATGGCCTCGAGGGCGTTCTGGGAGGCCCTGCCGTGGATGACCTCGCGACGAGGCATGGTGTTGTTCTTGCGGTGGTACAGCTCGTTAGGATACTTGCTGGGCGGGAGAGCAACGTGACGGGCGGTGAGGAGGAAGACCCGATCGCTCTCGCCGCCTTCGCAGAGATAGAGACAGCCCGTTCCTTCGAAGTGCGGGAAGGCCTTGGGAGCGATATGAAGACCGAGTGCCGGAGTGAAGGGGATGCGTACGTCGACTATTGGGTCGACAGGGGAGACGTGGTCGAGAACCTTCAGTCCGTACCGGGTGTAGATAGACTCACGGAACGCAATTTCGACGTCGGTGATCCCATACTCCGAGAGAATCTCCTTGCAACGTTCGGCCGGGGCCTTCGCGTTGTCGGGGGAGAGAGCACGAGGCAGCACGCCCACCTACAAGAAGACAGGACCGGGTTCCTTTCCTGCTTCGGCAAAGCGGACAGGGTCGATGCTCGTCCACTTGAGCTGGATAGAGTCGAAGTACTTGTAGATTTTCTCGCCTAGCTCGTGCCACACGGATGAGATCGCGTGATTGCAGACAGGGCGGGCCTCCATGGGGACGCGCTGAGCTTGGGGGCCACTAGGCAGCGGCCAGGCGGGCCCGGTGTGGTAGATGGACTTGGGGTTGGAAGGGAGGCCGAAGAAGTCGTTATGGGCCTCGTCCAGAGGCGCATGAGAGGGAATGTCGAGCTCGCCAGCTGCGGTGGTGGTCGGGGACACAGTGGACCTGGCGTCTTGCGCCTTGAAATCGCCGGAGGAGTCCTGTTCTTCTGTGGAAGTCACTGGAACGAGAGAAAATATTGAGTACGAGCAGATAGCAAAAGTTAAAGGGCTGACTTGTATGTATGACACACTTGGCTTGCGTCATCGCAACATACGGTACAAGTATCCCGTTCATTTCAGCGTCTTCATCCTCCGTCTCGGCGGGCCAATGCCCCTCCACGGCAGCGCATAAACATATCCCGATCGACGAACCTGTAAGTGCTTTCAGCGCAATGAACCTCGCATAGCTGACTACTCACATATTCACATAAAAAAGCTTCCAATCATCACTTGAGCTGGATCAAGAAACCAATTGCCGAGGGGCTGCGCGTGGTGGGTGAGAGAGAGAGCATGTGGACGCCAACGTGAGTGGTTTATTTGTTTTTGGTATGTGGTACGTACGCGGATGGGACTTGACGAAAGGATACTTGATTTTGATTGAAGGTTGCTCAAAGCGCCCAAGGGGGTCGCGTTGATTACGTCGTGAGTGTATTTTCGATTTGTTTTGGCGGAGGGGGGGTACTGATACAATTAGAGTTTGGAACTACCCTGTGATGCTCATGACGCAACCCCTGATTTGAGCCATCGCCGCTGGATGTTGCGCCATCATCAAATCCTTAGAACACGCGCCCCATTTTGCACAGGTCATATCTACGCTCCTTCCCAAATACCTCGACGGTAGCGCGTTTCGCACCGTGGACGGAGGGATCACATATTTTACACTGGGAACAACAGAGTCGCGAAAGTGATCGCGGGCGCTGCTGCAATGCAATTGACGCCGTTGACGTTGGAGTTGGGGCAGGGTAAGAATCCGGTGTTGGTGGATCCAGCGTATGATACGGATCTTGCTGCCAAGAGGATTTTGTGGGGCAAGCGTTATAGCTGGTCAGGTGAGTTCGTGGGCCAGGATTTCGGTCTTGCGTTGTGATTGTGATTGTGACGCTCACATTTGTTGTTTCGGTTTTTCTTTCTTCCTTACACTTCGGAAGATGTGCGTCGCACCGGATTATATCCTTGTGAATTGGACGAAACCGGACGACTTGGTGGATGGGCTTAAGAGGGCATACAAGACGTTCTTCCCTCATGGTGTTCTGGACGACCTCGAAAGTTATGGAAATATCATGAACGTGATGCATTTCGATTGGTTATGCTCGTTGCTGGATCGTGCAAAGGGCGAGATCACCATGGAGGGACGCAGGGACGCATCATGGAGGCGGATTGAGCCCCCAATGTGAAGAATATCGCAGATAGGGATTCACTATTGGAAAAGTGAGTTGGTTTACTTATTTATCGCGTGGGTCGTTCTTCATGGTTTGTGTTGTAGGGAGATCTTCGGTCCTATACTTTGATCATCCTGTGGACCGTGCCGAGGATAGTGTCGAGTTTGTTAATACATGGTCAGTCGATCGACGTCGGTGTCGTGTCGTCTTGACGAGTGATTGGACTGGGCGAAAACCCCAAAAGCCCACGACTGCTATACGCATCCACAGAAGATCCGATTGCGAAACAACTAGGTGCGTGTGGTTCAGAGAGACCCTTGAACTGGCACAGACCTGCACAGACTGGCACTCGTCCCACGCCAAGTTGTTGAAAATAGATATCGACCAAACACAGAGCAGTGCACTTGTTTCCAATGACACGGTTCAGCAACTTGCTGGTACGTCACGCGTTATTTCTGATGCGGGTGTTTTTGTTCTTAGGTCCTGATGTCTGTGATGTCATTACCTAGGGTATCTCCACCAGCGCTTTCGGACCTGATGCGTGTCATTTACAGGGTGGAATTGCCGTTGGCTGAGGTTGGTGAGCCTGGCTGTGGGTCTTTTCCCTTGTCATCGCACCAGGTTGTGGGGTAGAGGACTGATCCTGATGATGATCCGAGCATTTAGACGGAACTCAGGCCATGAAGTATACATTCCATTCACACATGCGAAGTATTGATGTGTCCAAAGAGTTGAGCTGCCAATCTTGATAATGTTCTTTGCCATGCGCTGACTGTCTTTTTTCCATGTGATACCTTTTGAAATTAGGTCCGTGCCCCCGTTGCAACTGAGGTACCTGCCGTACCATACGAGGATATGACTGGGGCGATTTCTAGTAGGGTCCATGTGACGATACCAACTAGTTTGTTGAACGGGAAGCCGCCGCATGCGAAGAGTAGGGCGAATGGGACGTCGATGATGGATGTGAGTTGATAATTAAGTAATGGATATGTGAAATGAGTGATGTGGGGGTGTATGTAGGTTAAGGAGATATGATACATATGATGGATGGAGGCGATGCACGGTGGGTGCTAGCTGATGAGTATGTAAAGTTACTTCCATGAAGGCAGATTCAAGTCGTAGCCACTTGCAAGCTATGTCTTGCTGTGCGTGGAGCGGGATACCAACGGACGAAGATTTCTGATATAGCAGACGAGGCATCAAACTTTAAGGCAAACCAGCGCGTGGGAATGACCGAGCATATTCAATGTCCGCGAATTGGATGCATGAGTTGCAAATTTCTCCGCGGCCAGTTGTCCTACAAATTTCTAGGTTTCAAGTACAGTCCACCCTTGACGTTGAATAATATATATTGTCCCATCATGTACGCGTGCACATGACAAATCCTGGGGGTGCCATTGAACTACTCCACTCGAGGTAGCCCTCCCGCTCACCTGGCCTGCCAAATTTTCTGTTAGGCAGTGCTTGCACGTTCACGGCAGGATCCCCATTTCGGACGGGTCGGTCACCGGCCAAATGGGACCCTCGCTCTTCTCCCCGAAAGTATAAAAACCCTGCCCCGCCTGATCACAAGATAGGAATCCCCCACCCATCCCACTACCACCACAGGGTTGGCTGTTCACTTTTTCCTCCTTCGTCCACGCCCGTGCGCACCTCCTAACGCACACCTCCCGAGCACGATGTCGAGCCTAAACGAAAAAAATATGGCATCCATGGTTCACGATGAACATCACCATCACCACCATCCCAAACTCGATGCACAGACAAAAGTCATCACGTGAGTGTCGTGCTGCCGGTTTGTCTACCGTCCGCTGATCGACTCGATGCTCAGTAACGCCGACGCCAAGTTGTCCAACCCGCTACGGGGGATCCCTTATGACCGTCTCATGACCGATGTCGAGGTGTTTGCGCAAGAGAGGGGGCTCACCCACATCCTAACTGATCTCCAGAAGGGCGCACTCATTGCCCAGGATCCAGAATGTAACCCTCTTTTTACTCTTTTTTTGCGTGCCACTGATCCCTTGCATTCCGATCAGCTTACAACCGCTACGACATTTACGGTGATGAAGACAAGAGAATTCTACGAGATGAAGTCACTCACAAGTGGAAACAGACCGGCAATGCTATATTACGTGAGTCTCACCCCACCTCTAGGCGCGTGTGGGGCTGACCACGTGCATACGTACGCCAGATGGTCATCATGGCCTCGTTGGCGGCTGCCGTACAGGGTATGGACGAGGCTGTGATCAATGGTGCTCAGATCATCTACCCATCACAATTCGGCATTGGGGACCCAACAAGCAGTATGTACCCCATTTTCATCCGCCGTTAATGAATTCACTCACACGAATGCATCTATAGAACGAGACGGCTGGCTGATCGGTGTCGTCAACTCGGCGCCTTATCTGTGAGTATGTTTGAGCATTTTTGATCTCGCCGCTCATCTCGTGTGTAGTTGTTGCGCAACCATTTCCTGTTGGTTAACTGACCCTTTGAACCAATGGCTCGGACGCAAAAAGACCATCTTCATCACGTGCATGATCTCCTTCCTCACCTGTATCTGGTCTGGTCTCACAAACACCTGGTGGCATCTCTTCATCGCCCGCTTTTTCCTTGGTTTCGGTATCGGCCCAAAATCAGCCACTGTCCCCGTCTACGCCGCAGAATGTTCCCCAGCGCCCATCCGTGGGGCACTCGTCATGATGTGGCAAATGTGGACTGCCTTCGGTATTTTCGTTGGTGACCTCATCGACCTTGTGTTTTACTTCATTCCCGACACTCCTGGTACCACGGGCTTGAACTGGCGCTTGATGTTGGGTTCGGCGGGTATTCCAGGTTTGATGGTCTGCGTTCAGGTGTTGTTTGCGCCCGAATCTCCGCGTTGGTTGATTAGCAAGGGTCGGTATGAGGACGCCTTTAACGAACTCTGTCGTTTGCGTTTCTCGCGAGTACAGGCCGCCAGGGACTTGTACTACATCCACATCCTGTTGGAAGCTGAGAACGAGATGAAGAGAGGCAGGAACCGCGTTGTCGAAATGTTCACTATCCCCCGAAACAGGAACGCGGCACTCGCGAGTTGGATCGTCATGTTCGGTCAACAGTTCTGCGGTGTCAATGTCATTGGTGGGTTCTGCCTTGGTCGTATTTCGTTGTTGGTCGTACTGATCGGGATGCGTTTTAGCGTACTATTCGTCCAACATTTTCGTCCAGTCTGGTTTCAGTCAGGTTTCTGCCCTTGCGTCTTCCCTTGGCTTCGGAGCATTGAACTGGCTGTTCGCACTGCCAGCCGTCTTCACGGTGCGATTCGGTGTTGGAGGGTCGTTTGTCGCAGCTAACCGTCGTTATTTCAGATCGACACGTTCGGTCGACGGAATCTCCTTTTGTTCACGTTCCCGTGCATGGCGATTTGCTTGCTCATTACCGGGTTCTCTTTCTGGGATGGATTCGAGAAAGGGCGCGTTGCTGGCGTCTCTGTTGGTATCTGTAAGTACTCCGATCTCGAATTTGGTGCATCGCCTCACGCGTATGCCTCTTAGATCTCTTTGCGATCTTCTACTCTCCAGGCGAAGGCCCCGTTCCATTCACGTACTCCGCCGAAGCCTTTCCCCTCTACATCCGTGACATCGGAATGTCGTTTGCGACCGCTACGACCTGGTTCTGGAACTTTGTGCTATCGATTACATGGCCGTCCCTCGTTCTCGCTTTCAAACCACAAGGTGCGTTCGGGTGGTACGCAGCATGGTGTTGTATCCTCTGGGTCCTCATCCTCCTGTTCGTGCGGGAGACGAAAGGGCGGACGCTCGAAGAGCTCGACCAAGTGTTCGCCGTTCCTGCGATGACGCATGCGGCGTATGGACTAAGACAGATACCGTACGGTATCAAGAAGTTCGTGTTGTTCCAGAACCCTGTGCCGGAGGAGTTGTACCAGCTTGAATCGGACAGCGAGGGGAGCAGTGCGGTGGATGAGGCGGGGAGGAGGGAGGTGAGGGAGGATGTGCAAAAGGCGTGAGCGCGTGCTCATTGCTGACTTGACTTTTTTTTTTTTTGTTCGTTGACGATGATGACGATGACTTTGTCACTCACCTCGGAAGGATTTCAGTGTTTGGTTCATGAGCATACTTACGAACTCGTTTTGTTGTTGTTGTAGTAATTATACCGATTGATGTACATATTGATAATTGACTCGCGCGTTTTCTTTCTGCTTACCTTCTTGACGACGGCTTGAGTGCCGTGATAGCTGGGCTGCTGGCTTGGACGATCGACAGTATTTCGACAATTCATCCGAGGGAGCTGTATCATACAGTAGGTCGGGAATCTCCCTGCTCAGCGTTCGGCTCAATAGACTCGATGCACATTTCCGTGCACACGCCTACCTCTTGCCTACTCCTACTCTCCGGTCCACCCCAACACGAGTCCGACGTCGACGTCGACGTGATCCAATACGCCCACGACACATAGCGCACTCGAGCCCAGCCTGCGATCCGTTTTCACATAGTGCACTGTACACGCCGCCGCCGCTCACCCTCGTACTAATATGTCGTTACGATCAACTCACGACGGCGGGGGGGGGGGGGCCCTATCCGTCTCGATCGACTCGATTGAGCTCCAATTTCATATATGCACTATGGAAATGGTTTTTCCGCGGCGGTGGCGGGAGAGGAGCAGGAGGGGAGGGGGAAAAAAAGAGTTTAGGAGGATATATCACGAGCCCAGCTTCAAGTTGTCAAAGACTCTTTCACCATCATCAATTCTTTCGTCGCCTTCCTGCCATTAGACTCATTCAGCCCAAGCAAAACCCCACCTAACCCACTCTGATGTCTACCTCACCACCACCTCTACCACCGAGCGATGGTCACGGTCTTTGGGGGGCACGAGTGCCTGAAGAAGGAGGAAGAAAGAGCGTCGATGATCATCAACATCATATGCACCTGGCGCCCATATTCGACGCTGGAACAAAGACAGTCGCGTACGTATCCTCACTGTTCTAATCTCATTCACCATCTATGGCAAGATGATCGTGTATCATGCGTTCGAATCGTGTATGTTCACCCGACTTGCTGGGCGATGCTTACCGCCGTTCTCGCCAGTAACCTCAACGCACGACTCGAAAATCCTCTGCGTGGGGTCCCGCTAGACCAACTCATCGACGACGTGGAGGCGTTTGCAAAGGAAAAGGGGCTTGGCCATATTTTGCCGCAGTTAAAGAAGGGCGCCTTGTTGGCTCAGGATTCAACGTGTGCGTGTTTGTTTTTCCCCTTTCGTTTTTGTTGGTATGGATGTTTGGTATTTGCCAGGTTATACCACACGATCTGAATTCACCCCCGAGGAGAGATTGGTTCTCGATAATGAGGTCAAGCATAAATGGAGACAACCGGGAGCGTTGTATTATGTGAGTTTCCGTGGGGTCGACAGTAGAGGATGCTGAATTCGTGCGACGGCTGCGTGAACTTTGTAGATGATCGTGATGGCGTCGATGGCGGCTGCTGTGCAGGGTATGGACGAAGCGGTCATCAATGGCGCTCAGATTATTTATCCGACGCAATTTGGTATCGGAGATCCGACGAGCAGTGCGTTTTGGTTTGCTTACCATCATGCTTTGGCGGATACATGTCTCATCCGTGATCCGCAGAACGTGACTCGTGGCTCGTAGGCGTAGTCAATTCCGCTCCGTACCTGTGAGTGTTCATTGCACTCGTGTTGACCGTTGCTAACACAACGCACCCTCTATACGCAGTTGCTGCGCATTGTCCTGTTGGTTGACAGATCCGCTGAACCAAGCACTCGGAAGGAGGAAAACCATTTTCCTGACCTGCCTCATTTCTTTTTTGACCTGTATTTGGTCTGCTTTTACCAACACATGGTGGCACCTCTTCATTGCGCGGTTCTTCCTCGGCTTCGGTATCGGACCCAAATCAGCCACCGTTCCCGTCTACGCAGCAGAATGCGCGCCAGCGCCCATCCGCGGTGCACTCGTCATGATGTGGCAGATGTGGACTGCGTTTGGAATATTTTTTGGCGACCTCATCGACCTGGTGTTTTATTTCATCCCTGATCCTCCAGGCGTGACGGGTCTCCAATGGCGACTTATGTTGGGCTCGGCTGGGATCCCAGGGTTGATCGTTTGCCTCCAGGTCTTGTGGGCACCTGAATCACCGCGATGGTTGATTAGCAAGGGACGATATGACGAAGCATATAAGGAACTTTGTCGACTTCGTTTTGAAGAGGTACAAGCGGCAAGGGATCTGTACTACATCCACGTTCTTCTCGAGGCTGAGGCGGAAATGAAAGAGGGGAGAAATCGCATCGTGGAGATGGTGACGATTCCGAGGAATAGGAACGCGATGCTCGCGAGCTGGATTGTCATGTTTGGACAACAGTTTTGTGGCGTTAATGTCATTGGTGAGGATTTTTCTCCCCATGTACATGTGGAGTGCATTCTAACGATGGCGATGACGGGGTAGCGTACTATTCGTCTAATGTGTTTATCGAATCAGGGTTTACGCAGGTTGCGGCGCTTGCTTCGTCACTTGGTTTTGGCGCTCTCAATTGGCTTTTTGCGCTGCCTGCTGTCTTCACGGTGAGTATTTGTCCACCGTTGTCTATGTCTTCTGACAGTGTGCCCTGTAGATTGATACGTTTGGTCGACGAAACCTGCTTCTGTTCACGTTCCCTTGCATGGCAATCTGTTTGCTCATCACTGGTTTTTCCTTCTGGTCCACGAATCTTCAGGGCCGTCTTGCAGGTGTCAGCATTGGGATATGTAATTCACCCTTTTCTTCGCTTCGTACTGAAGCTCAAAAAAAAAAATTCACCCACAGACCTTTTCGCCATTTTTTACTCGCCAGGCGAAGGACCCGTTCCGTTCACCTATTCCGCCGAAGCCTTCCCTCTCTACATCCGCGATATCGGCATGTCGTTTGCAACCGCAACGACCTGGTTCTGGAACTTTGTCCTCGCGATTACGTTCCCAGAGCTCCTGCTCGCGTTCAAACCACAAGGCGCATTCGGGTGGTACGCCGCATGGTGTCTCATTCTCTGGGTGCTCATTCTCCTCTTTGTACGTGAGACAAAAGGCAAGACGCTCGAAGAGCTCGATCAGGTGTTTGCTCTTCCTATGCGTACGCATGCGGCATATGGGTTGAGACAGATTCCGTATGGAATTAAAAAGTATGTGTTGTGTCGACGGGATGTTCTCATGCGGGATTTGTATGAGGATGGTGGTGGAGTGGCGAGTTCTGCAGGGAGTAGTAGTGGGGTAGATGAGAAGGCGGAGGGTGAGGCGAGGGTGGAGGGGGCTTGAATGTGCTAGCGGTAGGGACGGTCCGTCAGCAGACTACTCATCCACACTCACCATCACGTCAATCTGCAGGACAGCGTCTAAGATATATTTCATATCCGAGTCCTGTTATTGCATATGTTTCAAAAATCATGGTCGCCGTGCTATATCGCCCAAGGTCGAAATTGGCGTGCTTGAACAAGGCTTTGACCTGCGAGTCCATACATCCATCATTTCCCTCGCGCTCGTTTCGTGCTTGACATTTGCTGCTATAGCCTATATAACCTGGCCTGGTCTATGCTTGGTTGGGATTTTATGCGCGGAATCTCGTAGGGACTTTCGCCCTCCAAAGCATGCCGTTGTAGTTGACAGTGATTAGCATCGTCTTTGTCTACAGCGCTGTTACCGCGCACTGGATCAGAACCACTGTCAAATTCCAACGGCGGGAGCTCAACATTTGGATGCTCTGCATTACTGAGATTATTAACGACAGGCGCCCTAGTGACCTTTGTAGCAGTATGTCTTTCACCCTGTTGCCAAAAAGTAAGAGTATCGACATTAGATTCACGTGGGTCATTTGAGCGGCTGATCACGCATGAGAGGAAAATCTACCTTGAAGATCACTATCCAAGACGTTCTTCAATGTGCATAGCACTTTTCAGCAGCAGAAGCACGTTTACACCTGTTCAGTGTCCTATGCCTATGCGTGATCCATTGCGAGGACATGTTTGGCGGATCCTCTCCCCAATGTGAAGGCGCGTGGGAGCGCGCCTAGTGCAAAGTACCGTCAACACGTTTTCGAAGCTGTACTCGGGCAGGTATCTGATATAGCAGCACGCCTGGGGGAGCTAGATGAGCCCAGGCCGACTCACGCAAACTATTGCTGCACCTCACCGTTCGAAGAGCAAAAGTGCACCATCAAGAGATCGGTTTCCACTGGAAGGTGGGTGATAGCTCGACAATAGCAAGAAGCTGGGTACTAACGGCTTTCGTGACTGAATGATTGTAAAGGGTAAAATTGACGGATCTAGGCCCTTTCGCATCCAAGTGCTATGGAGTGGGAACTCACCCGCACACCATTCAGGTATAGGGCGAAACTCGCGTTTACATCGAATGCGTATAAGCGACACCAGCATAGCAGGGCGATAAGGAGAACCTTGACCTTGAGGCGAAACTTAGGCAGAAGAATCCCGTTAACGAACTAAATGGATGCTTTGAAACAGAAGGAAACGATCAGCGCTGCCACTTTTGTCCAATTCGTCGCACTTTGAATCTGATTGAGAAAGGACTTCTACACCCCTCCATTCAGAAAGAATTTGGCAAGAAGTGGTAAGTAGCCTATGGTGGGAGCAAGTCGTGAGCTGCATTCAATTATCAGCAAGCCAAGCGCACCAGCGAACCAAACCGTCAAGTTGCAACGAAACTCGGGCAGTATTGGCCTGTTGTTTCGTAGATTGACCGTCGCATCAAATGTCCTGAAATGGCCTGCTGTGGAATCGTTGACCACTTGAAGGTGTGCGTTCGTACTACTTAGTGGTCACTCGAAGTAAGTGGGTGACTGGGTGACTTTCCGCAGGCTAAATTCCATTAGATTAAAATAAAGTGGAATAGATTTTGGCCCAATCTGGCAGGCAGCCGCGATGCCGAACTTCATCTCGGAGAGATTTCAAATTGACCTGTCAACCATACCCTCGAATAAACCTTAATCTAAAGAGGGGGTCCCACCCCCTTTCACAGATTTTGTAGCCCAGAATAAACCCGATTTGGACAACTACGCCGATGATATTTGCTTACATCATCAACCCTCTACACCGCGTGAACACGATGCACAACGCTGACCACCAATACTGCACACGCCGTTCATGTCGACGACGGCGTCAAATCATCCAATATCTCCCCACTCGACAAGGCACCCAATTTCGACCGCTGTTCCACATGGTATACAAGGCGCGGCACCCAATTTTCCATCGCCAATGCATCCTTGCTCTAACATCAAGGTCCCCGCTACCGGAAATTCACGGTTCCGGTCGATTTTGACAAGCTCTCCATCGCAAGTTCACTCTTATGGTGCTTTCTTTGTTCTGTGAATGCTGTTATTGATACGTTTCCACCGTTTGCAATGGAGGACACTGCCGGATGATAAGTAGCGCTCACAATGGTCACCGTATAAATCAGCGCAGTGGAACAAGCTCGTACGTCCAACATCTAATTTCTTTCAGTACTTTCATAGATCTTCTCTTCCAGTATGCTCAATCCTAGTCAATCAACCACTACTCCCACCGAGTCAGATGGTATCAATCCCGGTCTCCGGTATGATGACGCAGGCAATGCGTACACCTACAGCGCCAATGGAACTTGGGTGCCGCACTGCGGCTTTGCGCAAGTAAGTTGCGTTGATCCTGAGCTAGGATTGTTACTCACAGTTCGAAGACAGTACCAGTTCATGGAACGACTCAAGAGTCTGCCTTGCATACGTCACAATGGTCTTTGAAGACTCCCGCTAATTTTTCAGCAGACACTTCTATCTTACAGGCAACTCCACTCGACGGGGCTCATTGTCAGATCGACCCTATTCTCATTCCACTACCGCCATCTCGTGATGACGAGCTCTCCAACCCTTGTGCCATCGCTCAAGCGCAAGGCCATTTCCCTGCGTTAAAGGTTGCCGGTTCTCGTCGCAAAGGTGGAGAACCTTCGGGCCACAAGGGAAAAGGCAAGGAGAATGTGCCACCTG
The DNA here is from genome assembly GCA_021018615.1 of Phlebopus sp. FC_14. Lineage (NCBI taxonomy): Eukaryota > Fungi > Basidiomycota > Agaricomycetes > Boletales > Boletinellaceae > Phlebopus > Phlebopus sp. FC_14. Next base: position 6,995 of record JAEVFL010000048.1, on the reverse strand, counting down.
GTCTTCCTCCGAAGATGTGAAAGCGTCCCCGGACTCTAGACGTCGACGATGACGATGAGCAGCCAAAGATGAAGCGTGGCCGTCCAGTTGGTGCAGGTAATTATTCAAGTGCTGATACGTCTGCATTACTCGACTGTGTCGAGGAAGAACTGCCTCTCGGACAGCGTGGTTGGCAGGCAGTCACGACTAAGTACAACCGCTGGGCGCTGAAGACGGGGCGTCCTGAGCGTAAGGTTACATCCCTCGAAACGAAATTTAAACAGGTACGTGGCCCGTAATGTGGGTTGGGGTAAAGTTGACATTATGCTAACATGGTGTTAGCTCGTCAAAACCACAAAGCCTACTGGCGATGGCATCTGTCCTCCAGAGGTTACTCGTGCCCATCACATTGATGGACTAATCAATGAACGAGCTGGAACACGTGATTTGGGTGACAGCGACTTTGACGGAGGGGTGGATAACGAGAAGGATGCTGGTCCTAGTGAGGAGGATGAAGACGATGGAGACGAGACTGTCAAACCTGCTCATCACTCTGCAGTGGCACGATCTACCCGCATGGAAGCTCCAGTGACTCGCCGTACAGTACGAGGAGCTGCGGCATCTGAACTTATGGCACGGATCTCAAATGCCTTTGATCCCTCTGTTCAGAAGGCCCGTGACGAGGAACGCACAAACCGCTCACTTGCTAACACGCAATATCTTACGCTAGCCCAACAGCTTCGTGATTCACAGGCAAGGAATGACAAGCTACATGGTCAACTCTTTGACCTCCGCAACCGCCTGTACGAGACTCAGCGTGCTTGCGATCGTGCTGAGATGAGGCTAGAAATGATGAAAATGGCGTCACGCTCACGATCAGCAGGTCGTGGACGTCAACCTCGGTCTCCGAAGTGGGAAATGTACCACAACATGCCGAAGCAGAAGCGTCTTAGCTACGAGTGGTTTCCTGACGGAGGTGGCTCGATGTCTTGGCACTCAGATGATGGTGGTGAGGAGAATTCTGACGGAGTCAGGAATGTTTCTGGTAGGTTCATCAGTCAAGCCCATGAATACAACTGATATTTTATCATAGGACTGAAGAATGATAATGGAAGTCACTTCGAACATACTCCAGAACTTTGATCATGAACAAGCTGATATAGCTACTCATACTCCAAAGTTACATGATAACGAGAAACGCGATCTTTTTGTCGTTGGTCTGAAAATAACATGTTTTCGAATCCTGTCCAAATCTCGACATCTTCAGCAGTTTCCCGCCAATGCTGCATGTACACCGTATGAATCTGATTTATTCCCACCTTCAGCAGACGCATATTGTGTAAGCGCAAGCAAATCTCAATGAGATCTCCTCTTGCATCATTGTTATCTGCTTCCAAAGGGATACGAAGCCGTCCAAAGGATCCCTGAATGGCTCGCATCCCCCATTCAGCAGTCTGCCGGTATGATAGCAATTCACGGTTGAATGCCATTGCTTCTGCAATCTCGTCTGCAGTTCCCATGACACGTTGTCCATCTTTTAAGGGGGCATGAATCCGACCATTGATTTCTGCTGTACCACGCGGGAATGCAGTGTCCGCAACAAGATAGTAGCCTGGGAGTGTCTTTGCCCGAAGCATTGCGTATATTGGTTGTGCAACCCGAGAGTCATGCCAACTCCCAGGGGCATTTGTTCGTGCTGCAATTATGATGCCTATAGTACGTGTTCAGTATATAGTATACTCCTCACGCCATAGCTATACCTTGGGATGAAAAAACTAGGACAGAACTTATGAAGTGCTCCGAGAGCCATCCATTGAAAGTCGCATTTTCAATTTCAGCATCATCAGATGTCTGCACAGGAAGTTTCAATCCATCAATACTCCCGAATGCGCCATGAAGTCGTGGATGTCGTTGCGTGATGAGATCCGTGAGCACATTGAAATCTTCATGGCGTGGCCATTGTATTTTGGCTTCCGGAATATCTTTGAGGGTGGATAGGAGGATTTCAAGACCAAATGTAATGTAACGAGACACTGTAGATGGAATGATGGCGAAAATTTGTTGTAGGCTGATCTCGCGCATAGTCGAGTTGAGGTAATGAAGCACGAGACCAAGTGCACCAGCTGCATCCAAACTTCGTCGACCAGGCCGTGGATCGCCAGCGATGTTGGTATCAGTGCGGGGGATAGGTGTTAGATACCACTTTTCTGCAAACCCAGCAGCTAGTAGGTATCTGAATGTTTGTACATCAAATCCCATTGTCGTGATGAAGGCACGGTCACTTTGACTTTCATACAGTGCTTGCCACGGAGTCTCAGCACGAGGATTTGGGAGCAGCTGGGGACGACATAGATAGATGCGGTGTTGATTTCGAGTTGCAATGCGATTCTGGCTTCCGATTTCGATGCCAACAACAACAGTAGCAGCCAACAGCGCTGCATTATATTCATCGTCCTCCAATAGGTCTTCTTCTTCACCGTCAGTGGCAGAGATTGAGCGTTCAATGTCGTCGTCTGGCCCCATCAACGCAGAATAGTTTATTCTTAGGGCCTACGGTTTATTCCAGTGAATAAACCAAAGGATTATTTCGTATTTCAAATTGTTTTCAAACTCAGATTTATTATATTCTACTAGGATTTAGTCACCCACTTTCCGCAGGCTAAATCCTAGTAGAATATAATAAATCTGAGTTTGAAAACAATTTGAAATACGAAATAATCCTTTGGTTTATTCACTGGAATAAACCGTAGGCCCTAAGAATAAACTATTCTGCGTTGATGGGGCCAGACGACGACATTGAACGCTCAATCTCTGCCACTGACGGTGAAGAAGAAGACCTATTGGAGGACGATGAATATAATGCAGCGCTGTTGGCTGCTACTGTTGTTGTTGGCATCGAAATCGGAAGCCAGAATCGCATTGCAACTCGAAATCAACACCGCATCTATCTATGTCGTCCCCAGCTGCTCCCAAATCCTCGTGCTGAGACTCCGTGGCAAGCACTGTATGAAAGTCAAAGTGACCGTGCCTTCATCACGACAATGGGATTTGATGTACAAACATTCAGATACCTACTAGCTGCTGGGTTTGCAGAAAAGTGGTATCTAACACCTATCCCCCGCACTGATACCAACATCGCTGGCGATCCACGGCCTGGTCGACGAAGTTTGGATGCAGCTGGTGCACTTGGTCTCGTGCTTCATTACCTCAACTCGACTATGCGCGAGATCAGCCTACAACAAATTTTCGCCATCATTCCATCTACAGTGTCTCGTTACATTACATTTGGTCTTGAAATCCTCCTATCCACCCTCAAAGATATTCCGGAAGCCAAAATACAATGGCCACGCCATGAAGATTTCAATGTGCTCACGGATCTCATCACGCAACGACATCCACGACTTCATGGCGCATTCGGGAGTATTGATGGATTGAAACTTCCTGTGCAGACATCTGATGATGCTGAAATTGAAAATGCGACTTTCAATGGATGGCTCTCGGAGCACTTCATAAGTTCTGTCCTAGTTTTTTCATCCCAAGGTATAGCTATGGCGTGAGGAGTATACTATATACTGAACACGTACTATAGGCATCATAATTGCAGCACGAACAAATGCCCCTGGGAGTTGGCATGACTCTCGGGTTGCACAACCAATATACGCAATGCTTCGGGCAAAGACACTCCCAGGCTACTATCTTGTTGCGGACACTGCATTCCCGCGTGGTACAGCAGAAATCAATGGTCGGATTCATGCCCCCTTAAAAGATGGACAACGTGTCATGGGAACTGCAGACGAGATTGCAGAAGCAATGGCATTCAACCGTGAATTGCTATCATACCGGCAGACTGCTGAATGGGGGATGCGAGCCATTCAGGGATCCTTTGGACGGCTTCGTATCCCTTTGGAAGCAGATAACAATGATGCAAGAGGAGATCTCATTGAGATTTGCTTGCGCTTACACAATATGCGTCTGCTGAAGGTGGGAATAAATCAGATTCATACGGTGTACATGCAGCATTGGCGGGAAACTGCTGAAGATGTCGAGATTTGGACAGGATTCGAAAACATGTTATTTTCAGACCAACGACAAAAAGATCGCGTTTCTCGTTATCATGTAACTTTGGAGTATGAGTAGCTATATCAGCTTGTTCATGATCAAAGTTCTGGAGTATGTTCGAAGTGACTTCCATTATCATTCTTCAGTCCTATGATAAAATATCAGTTGTATTCATGGGCTTGACTGATGAACCTACCAGAAACATTCCTGACTCCGTCAGAATTCTCCTCACCACCATCATCTGAGTGCCAAGACATCGAGCCACCTCCGTCAGGAAACCACTCGTAGCTAAGACGCTTCTGCTTCGGCATGTTGTGGTACATTTCCCACTTCGGAGACCGAGGTTGACGTCCACGACCTGCTGATCGTGAGCGTGACGCCATTTTCATCATTTCTAGCCTCATCTCAGCACGATCGCAAGCACGCTGAGTCTCGTACAGGCGGTTGCGGAGGTCAAAGAGTTGACCATGTAGCTTGTCATTCCTTGCCTGTGAATCACGAAGCTGTTGGGCTAGCGTAAGATATTGCGTGTTAGCAAGTGAGCGGTTTGTGCGTTCCTCGTCACGGGCCTTCTGAACAGAGGGATCAAAGGCATTTGAGATCCGTGCCATAAGTTCAGATGCCGCAGCTCCTCGTACTGTACGGCGAGTCACTGGAGCTTCCATGCGGGTAGATCGTGCCACTGCAGAGTGATGAGCAGGTTTGACAGTCTCGTCTCCATCGTCTTCATCCTCCTCACTAGGACCAGCATCCTTCTCGTTATCCACCCCTCCGTCAAAGTCGCTGTCACCCAAATCACGTGTTCCAGCTCGTTCATTGATTAGTCCATCAATGTGATGGGCACGAGTAACCTCTGGAGGACAGATGCCATCGCCAGTAGGCTTTGTGGTTTTGACGAGCTAACACCATGTTAGCATAATGTCAACTTTACCCCAACCCACATTACGGGCCACGTACCTGTTTAAATTTCGTTTCGAGGGATGTAACCTTACGCTCAGGACGCCCCGTCTTCAGCGCCCAGCGGTTGTACTTAGTCGTGACTGCCTGCCAACCACGCTGTCCGAGAGGCAGTTCTTCCTCGACACAGTCGAGTAATGCAGACGTATCAGCACTTGAATAATTACCTGCACCAACTGGACGGCCACGCTTCATCTTTGGCTGCTCATCGTCATCGTCGACGTCTAGAGTCCGGGGACGCTTTCACATCTTCGGAGGAAGACCAGGTGGCACATTCTCCTTGCCTTTTCCCTTGTGGCCCGAAGGTTCTCCACCTTTGCGACGAGAACCGGCAACCTTTAACGCAGGGAAATGGCCTTGCGCTTGAGCGATGGCACAAGGGTTGGAGAGCTCGTCATCACGAGATGGCGGTAGTGGAATGAGAATAGGGTCGATCTGACAATGAGCCCCGTCGAGTGGAGTTGCCTGTAAGATAGAAGTGTCTGCTGAAAAATTAGCGGGAGTCTTCAAAGACCATTGTGACGTATGCAAGGCAGACTCTTGAGTCGTTCCATGAACTGGTACTGTCTTCGAACTGTGAGTAACAATCCTAGCTCAGGATCAACGCAACTTACTTGCGCAAAGCCGCAGTGCGGCACCCAAGTTCCATTGGCGCTGTAGGTGTACGCATTGCCTGCGTCATCATACCGGAGACCGGGATTGATACCATCTGACTCGGTGGGAGTAGTGGTTGATTGACTAGGATTGAGCATACTGGAAGAGAAGATCTATGAAAGTACTGAAAGAAATTAGATGTTGGACGTACGAGCTTGTTCCACTGCGCTGATTTATACGGTGACCATTGTGAGCGCTACTTATCATCCGGCAGTGTCCTCCATTGCAAACGGTGGAAACGTATCAATAACAGCATTCACAGAACAAAGAAAGCACCATAAGAGTGAACTTGCGATGGAGAGCTTGTCAAAATCGACCGGAACCGTGAATTTCCGGTAGCGGGGACCTTGATGTTAGAGCAAGGATGCATTGGCGATGGAAAATTGGGTGCCGCGCCTTGTATACCATGTGGAACAGCGGTCGAAATTGGGTGCCTTGTCGAGTGGGGAGATATTGGATGATTTGACGCCGTCGTCGACATGAACGGCGTGTGCAGTATTGGTGGTCAGCGTTGTGCATCGTGTTCACGCGGTGTAGAGGGTTGATGATGTAAGCAAATATCATCGGCGTAGTTGTCCAAATCGGGTTTATTCTGGGCTACAAAATCTGTGAAAGGGGGTGGGACCCCCTCTTTAGATTAAGGTTTATTCGAGGGTATGGTTGACAGGTCAATTTGAAATCTCTCCGAGATGAAGTTCGGCATCGCGGCTGCCTGCCAGATTGGGCCAAAATCTATTCCACTTTATTTTAATCTAATGGAATTTAGCCTGCGGAAAGTCACCCAGTAGTACTATGCTTAGTAAACGCGATCGGACTTGGAGAGTTGTCTTACTATGACCGTCACTTCAACTAAGTCGTCACAAGAATTTCTCCAACATACTAGTACAACGTCGTGATCCATCGCCGTACTTGCGTTTCCTTTCATCATCTCGTGCTATGGGTTCCGTGACGCCGTCTGTTGGCCAATAGAGTCTCTTGCGTGGAGGTAAGCGCGTTCGAGCCCCATCCTTGACCTCATAGAACCTCATACTCGGAGACACTGCGGAATGAAATTCGCCAGAACGAGTATTACAGGAAATTGAACCAGTCCAGTAGTTTCGCCGAAACGGTACAGAAACGTCGCTTTGGAAGATTCACAGCCCGACTAAGGGCCTACTGTTCCCAAGGTGGGCTTCGACCAAGTCATGGCCGTTCTACCACGAGGTCTTCCAGGAGCTACTTGGAGTGGCTGGGGTTCCCTCTGCATGTATTTGTGTACGATCTTCGCCCCTCGTAAGTGGAAATCATCTAGGGAGTTGCTGCAACCCCGTATCCAAGGTGTGCCTCGTGGGGGGTTTATATGATTC
>JAEVFL010000047.1:0-42884 GCA_021018615.1 Phlebopus sp. FC_14 | reverse complement strand
GGCAACGGACCTGGCAATGAAAGGTCACGACAACTCAGATACAAAGGGTTCACCTATGACACCAAGTAATGCCACAACGTCCACGATTGAAAGTCGGCGCCGAGTAGCACCTCCCCTGCGATCTCCCCGACGCCGACGACGACCGTCCTCGCAACTACCAAGACCTCGTCTGCATCATCTGCCTCCCCTCCGTCCTCCACTTCGTCGTCCTTGTCCCAAGCTTTCGTTCAGACTGCCACGTCCACCGTCGTGGTCTCCGTTAGCCCTTCTCCTTCCACGACTCCAATCCAGACTGATGCAACCTCGTCCTCCAGTAGCGGCCTCTCCAGTGGTGCTATCGCTGGTATCGCTGCTGTTGGCGTTATTGCGCTTGTTGCGCTTACTGTGTTCTTTGTTCGGAAGACATGCCTTCGCCGACGGCAAGGTAAACGGATCTCATGGAATGGTAGTCCTGGGTTTGGACTGAAGGCTGGAAGTGCAGGAACGTCTGATGAACCCAAGCCTCTGCCAGGTATCCACCGGAGTCATTCGGCCAGGAGGCCATTTCTTCTACTCTAGCCAGTGGTGGCTTGCAAAGAGGTTCACTGGTGTCTCCCTTCGAAGCGCATGGCCAATCCGTGTATGTTAACCCACGGCTCGTCCTCTCGCCTTCAAGTACTCAGCATGCAGTCCCCTCACCTCCACCTGCATCGTATAATAACCCAGTCCCGATGCCGCCCTTCTCTCCTCCACCACAGCTGCAGACCAGTCCCAACAACTCTACCGCGCTCGCCATGGCACGGGCAGCGGCAAGTTCAAGTCTTTCTCCCCTACACTACTCGCGTGGTCAGGCTCAAGAAAAGCCCAGTGCAATGGTCAAGTGTATGTTCGTCCCCAACCTCCCAGATGAACTGTCCATCACGATGGGTGAACGTGTTCGCATAAATGCTCAATATGATGATGGTTGGGCATTGTGTGAGAACAGTAGGGGCGAGCAAGGAATGGTGCCTCAGGAATGTTTGGAACACATAGTCACGGATCAGACGGACTGGAGGAACACGAAGAGGGCGAGCAGCCTGAATCCTGACGCGAGGAGATACTAGTCGCTGCACGTTCTGCTACGGTCTGTTCGCCTGTGCATTTATAGTCCCGTGACTGATTGCCCCGCAAGCAGCTCGATGGACCTTGTTTAGCGATACCCCAACATCTTGATCTGCGGGAGAATCCCGCATGGTGTTCCCCGTTGATGTATTTCGTGGGCATCACACTGCCTTCATGAACTGATGTTCCTCTTGCTGTATCGGACAGTTTTCTTTTCATCCTTGGTATGCAACGAAGCTCTTCCATTTGGGATATGATGCGCATTGTAGTTGTGTTGGGTAACGTATGTATTTTTCAGGCTGAAGACACTCATGTCGATTACTCTTGTGAGCTTTCTTTCTTGACACCAGACAGGATAAAGCGCGTGGCCTTAACATCGTTAATCGAGCCCAAGGTATGATACAAGTGCGAATACAAGATACAAATCCACCAGCCGTTCGCTACACGATTCGTTGTTTTTGTAATGTACGTCTTAATGGCTTCCGCTGTTGTCATCAAGAGCTTTCTCCATGCACCTTGGGCTTGTGACGGATGACAATATAGGTATCGCTTGATTCATCAGCCTCGATCGCTTCGATGTCGCCGCCAATGACGCCCGCACGCTCAGGCTTGCTTCGTTTCCTAGAAAGACGTTATTCATTGCTGTGCTCGTTGGCGCCTGGTAGTAGTACCTTTCAGCTCGAATCAGGTTGAGATCATGGGACAATAGGCCATGTCCGGCAACAGGCCCATAGTAAGAAGTCCCCGCCAACGAACCAATGATGCAAGTCCCCACCAGAATAGAGAGATAGAAGCGGTACTGGGAGTACCAAGCTGGGGCTGACAGACGCAGTATTAGCCGCAGGCTTATCAATGTTTGGCAAATTGGACTCACTCCATCCAGCGCTGGTGGCTCTGTTGTCTGCATACCACAGCGCTGTGAATCCCAACCACTGACAGAGCAGAGCAGACGTGGGCTGGAGGGCAATCGTGGACCAAGCGACCACGGCGGGGGATATGCCAAGTAATAGTCTTGAATAACCCTTGTAACCTCCTAGACCCGCAAACTCCATCCCCCAGTGCAAGGCGCCTGTGTACAGATGTAAGGGCAGTTTAGTTTATGCCAGCATATACGCACCAAGGAAGGAGAGTAAGACGGCTCCATAGGTCACTTGAAAGTTAAGCGCTTGGTCGAGGATCGTGAGGGCAACTCCAGGATCAATGTTTATAGCAACGCCTGCGGCCGCGATGCCAGCCTGATGGGCGAGGTAAACGGTGGTTCCCGACGAAGCTACGTATGGCAATCCCCCTGCAAGCCCCATGACAAGGTATGGAGTGGGCACAGACGTAGCAACTGCACTCGTTATTCCAAGCTACTGCACGATGAACGAATATGATATTGGGTACTAGCTGAGGCACTTACGAAGGAGTCTTTGGCAGGTTTTAAGCGTTCGACGGTGAAGACACCGCCCGCGATAGAGCGTGCCCAGTCGGTCAGTGAGTTGCCGACCTCTTCCTTGACGTTGAGCGTTGCGTGTTCGATGGTTTGACTGCCGGGTCTTCCAGAGACCGAACTGGCGACAAAGCGGGCATGGACTTGCACAAGACTGAGCGCCGCCGAGCGAGGCTGGAAGCCCAAGGTGAGTTGAGTCGGGCGTCGAAGCTGAAGGGGACTGTTACGAAGAACAGGCGAGCGATGGAGTGAACGAAATACGCTGCTCATCGTTGGCAACAGCGCTGGGGGAAACGAGAAAGGCGTGAGCTGCACATCCAAGGTTCAATACAACCATTTTATAGTCTCATGACGTCGTGACATCATCTCGCAAACCAAACCAGATCGGCCTGGCTCGACTCGACTCACATTCAAGGCGAACACACCACACAAGAAACAACCGTCAAAGGTCATTGATTGGGTATCAGGTAAAACCTAGAGCTACAACTTGATGAACGAGGTATCGATGCCATGCGAAAAGTCCCATATACAGATACGCTGTATAAAAACATGATCAACACCTCTGGTTTATTAACAAGCGATGCTGTCCTACCTGATCTTCCCCGCAAGAAACAATCTACGAAAGCCGATACAACAAGCGTCAATCGGAGCATTAGCTAACTAGAAAGCTTGATACGATACCCACCTTCATACAATCTATGCCAACGCAGAAAATACGTCCCGTGTGTGCCCCAGCCAGATCAGCTACCAGAGCGCCTGTCTTGCGATCCCATACCTGGCCAAGCTCATTTCAGAATCAACATGGCCCCTATGTTCACAATCTACCTTGATCGTCCAGTCATAACTTCCACTGACCGCAAACTCGTCACCCAACGCAACGCTTCGGACCGGATGCGAATGTCTCTCCGGTCCACGGATAGGCCCCGTGTTCACCACCAGCGTACCACAGCTACTGCACACTCGCTTTCGGCTGTCCGCATGTGCCTGCTGAATTGGTGGGTTTTGAAAGAGGGACTGCGACAGTGACGAGTGAAGAAAGAAAGAAGAGGCACCACGACCAACGGCAAGGGGGACCTCTGCCGGCGACACCTCATCGGCGGTGAGAGCGGGGTTCAGAGGCTGACCAGCAGGTGGGTTGTCAAACTCCGGACATGTGGACCACCCATGCCTCGTACTCATGTCGAATATACGTACATGCCTGTCAGAGGAGCCAGATAAGAGGTAAGGAGGTTTGAACTCCACAGAGGATATTCTTCATTAAAAGACGAGTAGAGTCAACAAGGTTTCAGACAGTCGGGATGACACAAACTTACGCTCTTGCATGATGATCATCAAACGAACTTATCAGCGCCCCTGTCCGCGCATCCCAAACGCGAACGGAGCGATCACCAGAGCCAGATATGACCAAATCGCCAGCAACCGACACTGCATTAACAGCCGCACGGTGCCCCCGCAAAACGAACTGTGGTCTTAGTGAAGGAAAAGCGTATGTGCAGATCGTGCGATCTATTAAGAACACCACATGAAAACAAGAACAAATGTCATATATGGAACTTCACTTACCTTTCGAACACGAAACGAGCCTCCCACTATCAATCCGCACACAGAGTACGCTGTCTAGGTGGTCTCTCAAGACCTTCACGGGTTTGGACCTTTCAAGATCCCAGACAACGACGCGACAGTCACTGCCACCGCTGACAAGGAGATCACTGAAGCCCGTGGGAACCTCCTCGGCTCCATCGTCTACACCCTCCCAAACGTTCGTCCTTGGGGCCGCAGAGCCTACGCAGAGACTCAGTATGCTAGAGGCGTGCATTCCAACTATCTTGCGCCGCACTTTATTTGTACTTAGATCCCATTCGCGGACAGTGCGATCCTTCGAACCAGTAAAAAGCACCTGTAGGGGTTCGCGCGTAGAGGCGTAAGTCCAGAGGGCAAGACAGTATACGGCAGCACCGTGGCCACCTGCCTCGGCTCCTGGTAAAGTCCGTAGACGATATGAACCGTGGCGTATGCGATTGCGGAGTAGCACCCGAGTCTGATGGAGAAGTTTGTAGTCAGGTACTATAGGGGCACTCAAATGGGAAGCCTTTGATGCAGCGTGACGTTGGGACGAGGATCGCGAAATCGCAAAGGCGGTCGACACGCTTCTGCTGATGGGCTGTGTAAATGTTGACGAGGATGCCATTGCCGGATGGCCTAAAAGTTCTCGGATAGTCTGGTTTTGAGGGCCGAGGTTCATAGACATGGATCCGGGCTCTCGTTCTGGATCTTCGTGCAAAGCAGGGTCCACCTCACCAGCATCCACAGCACCGCCTTCATCCTCACGCTCTTCTTCGTCTCCCATTCCTTCATCTTCGTCTCTGTCATCCCGGATGGCACCTGACGTTGATAAGTTGATGTTGCCGATGCTTTGGCTAATGGACAGTCCCCTGACTTGTGCTCGCCACTCCCAGCCGCGAGCCAGGCATAACTTGCGCCAGAGCGACTGATCGTTCGCGAGGACGTTCCACCGTCTGGAAACCAGGGAACAATTCAGAAGGGCGCATGCAGGGAGCAATTGCAGAATCTGTAAAGACAATTCTGTCGGCAGAGACTGCGGCCCGAGGTATAAGAGGAAACAAACTACATGCAAACGAGAAAGGTGCCTACCCCGACAAGATCAAATTGGAGAAGTGGGATGATGCGACGTTGAATCCTGGCTAGGTGAGAGCGAGGAAGGGAAGCCAAGAGTTGATACGCCACTTCTGGAACATCAACATAATTGTCAGAAATATTGACTGAACCAACGGGATTTGGTCTACCTTCGCGCTGTCCCTCGGAGAAAACTCGACCAGCAACTTGCCAATCAAGATCACGATAGATTTCTTTGCCTTTGCACACTCCGGATGGGAATGAATGGCTAGCTTCCTGAGCATCCGGAATTCTTTCCGTGGATAGATATGTCTTCTCCTTTGAAGTTGACACCGGAGAGGTCGTTAGCCTGCTGGCACTGCACGACGAGCCTGCGATAGTGGCATTGCGAGATGGTTCTCCGAGGGAGTCACGGCTGGAGGCTGGATTGAAAGGAACGGCGGAGATGGCTGGCGACCTGTTGGCGAGAATCCGTTTGATATCTGCGTCAGAAAAGCCGTCGTCAGTAAAGGTGATCATGATGGTACATGAAGAAGAGAGGTGGTAGAGGACTTACGAGGGCGCAGCAAGGCCAACAGCACAGACTGCGTCAAACAAAAAAGGCAAGGCTGTTGTACCAAAGTCTGCAAGCCAGCGTGACTATCGCGATCCGCAGTGATGACTTGAGATCAACTGAAACGAACTTGGGTTTTTCACTTCTGCGTTTAGTGAATCAGCGACCGCTGGGTGTCGTGACGGCTTTCATGAGCTTGTATCTAGCGAGGATGTGATGAAGCCGTAGGTGTAGCTAGTAGAATGTTCTGGAGGGTTGAAGCCGTCTTGCTCCTTCCTTTCAAAAGCGAACAAGTCAAAGGACGTGTCTTCTCCAATCCCTTGTATACCAGAGTCCCGTTTGCCTGCTATCATCTCTCGCTTTGCGCGGTCAAGATGTCAATGCCTTTGCCAAGTACCACAGCCAATTGGCACTGGAAAAACAAGAACGTCACGTCATGGGCCAAAGCTTGGTTCGAGCGCGAACTTGCGACGATCGCAATTCAGGGACAAGGATCAGAAAGTGTCGCGGTATCCTCTGTTGGCGGCGTGGAGGGCGATGTAGAGCTGGGGCAACGCAAATCGAAGTGAGCATCAGCAGGTCCAGTCTCCTCGATCCCTCACCAGTCTAACCTTAGATTGATCACCATTTACGACTGCAAAATCCAACTTGACTGGACTGGTACGGCGAGCGACGGGACCCAAGTAACTGGAAAGGTCACAATCCCCGAAGTATCGCATGAAACTACGCTGGATGGGTCGTCCGAATATGTGGTGTGTTCTCGCTCAAAGCAAGACTACTCTTTCCGCCATCTTTAATCGGTCATGCTGTAGTACGATTGGTCGCTGAAGACTAGCACTAGTCCCGCTGTCGACGCACTCTACGCTTTTGCCAGGGCGCGTCTACCTGCAGCCCTTGAAGCCAAGTTTGCCGAATTTCCGGTCGCGATCATTGACACGCATGGCAAGGATCTGACGGTCAGTGGCGAGCCCAGCCGCACAGGCACCCCTACACCCGCGCCTCTAGCTTCTGGAGCTTCTGGATCGACAACCCCGGCAGTCTCTGCTCCCAAGCCTCCTCAGGTGAAAAAGGCAGTTGTGGACACGTCTCAGATCACCAAGGAAGCCACGTTCATGGCAGCAGCTGAAGATCTGTTCGGTCTGATCACGGATGGGAGCCGCATCCCGACTTGGACGCGCGCGCCGGCACAGGTACGTGAAACCCCTGGCCCGCAGCGTATCCCTCTCAAATGCGACAATCCACAGTCAACTGCGCAGCCCGATTCTCCATACTCACTGTTTGGAGGAGGTGTTACGGGCAAATATGTCTCCCTCACCCCCGGCAAAGAAATCGTCCAGACATGGATCTTGCAAAGCCCAAGCTGGCCTTCAGGTTCATCTTGCTGTTTGCAATATGAAGTGAAGCACGTTTACTCAACCAATCGTGAATACAGAGCATGCAGCCAGCTTGACCACTACGTTTGTGCAGTCGTCTGATTCCACCAAGGTCACCTTTACTCTGGATGGTGTGCCCAAGGGCATAGAAGACGAGATCGGACGCAATCTGGAAGGGTACTAGTGAGTCATAGAGTTCTTCTTTTCCATAATTTCCTGAAGATATTCTCGCCAGTATACACGGGCTGAAATCTATCGGGTATGTACAGCTCATTGTTTCTCCCACATACTTTGGAGCTCGTCCAACGACCCATACATACACACGAGAACATAAAAGAGGCTGCACCAGTGGCAACACGAATGTCGCATCGACCACTACCTTCGTGGTTGCCGCAGCGATCCTAGTGACGGCTTTCACCGTGCCATACCATTCTTTTCTGCCTTTCCATCGTTCTGCGAACTGAACTTGATGTCGATTGCTATGTTGATGCTGATAATTTATGTTTTTTGGATGTGGGTGATACAGACTGGGCACTGTACTTTGACAGAGGACCCATCTGCGCAACCCCCCAGAGTCGAGGAGTCGAGGAGAAGAAATTAGAGAGCAGTGCAGGGTCAAGAGAGAATCAGGTAGAATGTACTACATACAATATTGTTACTTACAGGGTGGCCAGCCACAGCGAGGACCCCGGCAACACCCCCAAAAATGTAAACAAATTTGGTGCCACGTTTCGTTGGTTGCGCTGGATCTTTACCTTCTGGTCGTCGAATTCTCCCTTTTCCACTTTTCCTCTCCTTCAAAAAGACGAACGCTGAAGAAACATGGCCGCCGCTGCTGTCGAAGAAATTCGCGCCACGTCCTACGTCGGTTTCGACTCCATCACGCAACAAATCGAGCACAAGCTTTTGAAGCGTGGTTTTCAATTCAACGTCATTGTCGTTGGTGCGTACTGCTAATGCTAATGGTGCAAAAATGCAGCTGATGGGTCGCGGGTGCTTGCGTTCGTAGGGCAAACTGGTCTCGGAAAATCAACGTTGATTAACACTATTTTTGCCTCGCACTTGATCGACTCAAAGGGCCGTTTGGAAGCTGATGAGCCTGTCAGGCAGACCACCGAAATTCAGACAGTATCACACGGTGCGTCTCATGGTGCACTGACCATTGTTTTACAAGCTGACGCGAATATCACCAGTCATTGCTGAAAATGGTGTCAAGCTTCGCCTGAACATTGTTGACACTCCCGGATACGGCGACCAAGTTAACAACGAGAATTGGTATGCCAAAAACTTCATTGTTGACCATCTCATGACGGTGGTTTAGCTGGGACCCCATCGTCAAGTACATCAAGGACCAACATAGCGCATACCTTCGCAAGGAGCTAACTGCCATGCGTGACCGGTACATTCAAGACTCGCGTATTCACTGTTGCCTCTACTTTATTAGCCCCACTGGGCACTCACTACGCGCCATTGATGTCATCGTGATGAAGAAGTTGAGCGAGGTCGTCAACGTTGTACCCGTCATTGCCAAGGCCGATAGCTTGACACTAGAAGAGCGGGAGGCCTTCAAGCAAAAGGTCAGTATTGCAAAGGCCATTTGCGTGCAGAGTGCTCACTGGGATACAGATCCGTGCGGAGCTGGTTCACAATAATATTCGCTTGTACCCCTTCGACACGGACGAAAGTGACGAGGAGGAAGTCCAGCTAAACGAGTCCATCCGCGTAAGTGGTTCTTATTTGGTTTGAACGGAATATGAGTTTTGATTTAGAAATTCAGAACGTGATCCCGTTTGCTGTCGTTGGCTCCGAGCGTAGTGTCATCATTGACGGAAAATCTGTCCGCGGGCGCAAAAACCGATGGGGTGTGGTGAACGTTGAAGACGAGAACCACTGCGAATTTGTACACCTGCGAAACTTCCTGACAAGGTAGTTTTATGACGAGGTTGACTGTGTCTAGTGGATTTACTGATATCTTTGACAGGACGCACCTGCAAGACCTGATTGAGACTACTGCACAGATTCACTACGAGGCGTTCCGGTCTAAGCAATTACTTGCGCTGAAGGAGGGTGTGCAACAGAGACCTCCTACCAGCCAATAGATGGGTTACTCCTGGCCTCGTGAAGAACGATGTCGCACAGACTTTCTGCGAAGTCTGGGGTAACATCATCAGATACCCAGTGTGGTCGGTGTTGGATGGCTTCGTGCGCTGTTTTTTTCTCGGATAATGGCTCATAATTTTTCTGTACATGTTGGCGTTGATCCCTGTGATGCCCACGTTCATTTGTCTTACCACTACTTGCCTAGCTTAAGAACACTGCTTTTTTGCGCTGCTCTACGAGACGACCTATATTGGGAACTTGTCATTGCATGTTGACGGCCGTCCGACGAGGTGAAGCCTCTCTCAAAATTGCACGGTGGAGAATTGTAGACTGTCGCAGGGATCGAGTATGTCTCTTTTTTTTCTTTTTTTTTTTCTGAGAAAATGCCGGGCGAATATGAAACTTGACTTGCGTATTTTGTCATCGTCCATCATCCGATCAGCGGGCGGGCGTATGAACACCCACGCTCTCAGATGCTGACTGGTTAAATCATCTTGGCTGCGGCCGCATCGTCCTCATCATCCGCAACGTTCTTCCGTTCCTTCCTCCCCCGTCAGCAGCGCTGGCTTCAATGCCTGACTCAACGTTGTCGGCTTATTGGGCAAAGCTCCGCGCCTTCAACGTCGAGTCTCTTTTTGCTCGCAAGCGCGGTCCTGGCGCTCCTCGCACTGTCTTCGTCAACCAGAATCTGCCCGATTCTTACTTTGACCACAAGGGAAAACCAAAGAAAGAGCACATATACTGCACGAACCAGGTCATCACATCAAAGTACACCATAATTACCTTCCTACCCCGGAACTTACTCGAGCAATTCAGGCGCATAGCCAATATGTAAGTCCGTTCATGCATGCCCTCCAATTCAACCATACCTAACCCTCCGCATAGCTTCTTTCTTTTCATAGCTATCCTTCAGTTCTTTCCCGAGTTTTCAACTATATCCCCTGGTCTCGTCCTCATACCCATCCTCATCGTCCTCAGCATCACTGCCATCAAGGACGGCTACGAAGACATTAAGCGTCACCAGTCAGACCGCCGTGTTAACCACTCTCAGGTACGACTCCTCTCGGGAGGGGGCTGGGTGAATCCAAATAGCACTGGGGGAAAGAGTCGCACCTTCGTCAGGGGTCTCGTTCCCAAAAGGCGGCCAAAGCGCAAGGACGTCAACCCCGCCGCAGGGAAAGACGCAGAGGCCGGGACTACCGCTCCAACACCACCTCACGATGACCCTGATGTCGAGTTCGATGAAACGGAGCACCATCTCTTCGCAGCCGATGAAAAGTCCAGTCATGCTCATTGGAACAAGACACTATGGGAGGACGTGCGCGTCGGTGACTTTGTGAAGATCATGAATAACGAGCCGATCCCTGCAGACGTCCTTATATGCAGCACTTCCGAAGAGGACAACGTCGCATTCGTCGAGACCAAGAACCTCGACGGTGAGACCAACCTCAAGTCTCGCAACGCTTCCTCCGCTCTTACGGACCTGCGCACTGCTCATGATTGTGTTGGAAGGCTCAACTCATTTACTATAGAATGTGATCGCCCGGACACTAATATGTACAAGCTTAATGCAACCGTGTCTCGCAATGGGGACAAGTCGCCTGTGGACGTGCAGATGATTCTACTACGCGGTACAGTGCTCAGGAATACTGAATGGGCTATCGGAGTTGTCCTCTTCACCGGCATGGATACCAAGATCGTCCTTAATTCGGGCGGCACTCCCAGTAAACGGAGTAGAGTCGAGCGGCAAATTAATCCTCAAGTGTAAGCCACCCTCTTCTGCTTTCCCTGCATTCATAGACTGCTCTACTTCTAGTCTTGTTAATCTTGCTCTTCTCGCGGTCATGGCGATTGTATGTGCTGTCGCCGACTCCAAGATCGAATCGCAGTTCTATCCCGAAGGCGCGCCCTGGCTCTATGACGACAATGTTTCCTACAACAATCCCAAGATCAATGGTCTCATCACGTGGGCTTTCGCGCTCATCACGTTCGTGATCTCTGCCGAAATACTGTTCATCTTCTAATTTGCCCTTCTCATCAGATTCCAGAATGTCGTACCGATATCACTGTACATATCTATAGAGGGCGTGAAAACATGTCAAGCGCTGTTCATCTATTTTGACTACGAAATCTTCTACAAGAAGACGGGCCAGCCCACCCTTGCGCGAAGTTACAATCTATCGGATGACCTCGGACAGATCGAATATATATTCTCGGACAAGACCGGAACTTTGACGCAGGTGCGGGTTGTTTTCGCTCGTCTCTCTCATCATCGACTGATCCCGCAATGCCTTATGTAGAATTCGATGGTGTTTAGAGAGTGCTCTGTAGGCGGGACTGCCTATCATGGGGACACAGATGATGAGCAACATATTGACATTGAGAAGACAGCAAACCTCCAGGACGTTCGTGAAAGCAGCCACGACTCCTCATTTGCCTCGACCTCCCACGTGCCGGCTCCCAGTACTAGTCCGGGCGTTGACCCAACCCGTCCAGACCTGGGAGCTGTCAAACTCTCCACGGGGGTGCTGAAGCATTTTAGTGATGCGCAGCTCTCACAAGATCTGGCCCTTGCTGTAGATGCTGAACCTGGCTCCGACAACGCTGCACACGCACGCTCTCTCAACGGCTTCTTCTCGGTCTTGGCGCTCTGCCACACAGTTCTTGCAGCTGTAGATCCGACCACCGGTGCTATCGAGTACAAGGCACAGTCACCCGACGAAGCAGCACTTGTACAGGCAGCGGCTGATGTCGGTTTCGTTTTTCGTGGACGAGATAAGGAGGTTCTCAAGCTCCAGACACCGTTCTCGAAGGAAATTGAACGATACGAGCTGCTCAACATCCTCGAATTCACGAGTGCGCGTAAACGCATGAGTGTCATCGTACGGAAATTAGATGAGGAGGATTCCAGGCTCTTCTTACTGACGAAGGGTGCTGATAACGTCATTTTCGAGAGGCTAAAGCCTGGAAATGATGAGCTTAAGCGGACAACAGAAGAACATCTTGATGACTTTGCGAACGCCGGCCTCAGGACACTCACTTTGGCCTACAAAGTGATACCAGGTGTTTATATTTCCATCTCTGATGGTTTGACCGCGCATATATTCACCTCGTACGGCAGATGATGAGTTTGAAGTTTGGAGTGAGCGATACCACGAAGCAACCACTGCGCTAGATGGGCGTGAACAAAAAATCGAGGATGCCTGCGACGAAGTGGAGAGGGATCTCCGGCTGCTAGGCGCCACTGCGATCGAAGACCGTCTTCAGGATGGTGTACCAGAGACGATCGCAGATCTCAAGCTTGCAGGTATTAAGGTTTGGGTTGCCACCGGTGACAAGCTTGAAACTGCCATCGGTATGTATTGACCTCGATTCCTTTGACCCCGCGCTTTGACGCTCCGCAAGCTATTGGACACAGTACAAATCTCATCGCTGACGATTCAAACATCATCATCATTCGTGGTGGAGACGTTGGACGTTCTGTCTATGAACAAATGGTGCAAGCTGTGGAAGACTTTTTCCCTGACAGCGACATACTCGACGAGGAAGTTATCGTTGCCGATCGACCCAAGTCACCATCGGGTTCAGCTAATCGATATCCTCTGCGTCGTCTCAGCATTGGAGTGTCGTCCATTGTTGGTGAAGGTAACGGGGAACGCCCCGGAGGTTATGTCCTTGTCATTGATGGTGCGGCTCTGGGACACGTAGGTTTCGGTAGTTGACATTGCTTTTCTATGCTGAAGTGATCTTTCAGGCTCTTTCTGACGACCGGCACAAGCGGTTATTGCTCCGTCTTGGCACACAATGCGAAGCGGTCATCTGCTGCCGCGTTTCGCCTCTCCAGAAGGCTCTCGTCGTCAAACTTGTCAAAGAGGGCCTTCACGTCATGACTCTGGCTATTGGTGATGGAGCCAACGACGTCAGTATGATCCAAGCTGCTGATGTCGGTGTTGGCATATCCGGTGAGGAAGGTTTACAGGCGGTTAATTCTTCAGACTATGCAATTGCCCAGGTATGTCCTCAGCCATATACAGATGCCGTACTTCATGCCCTTTTGCATTTCAGTTCCGATTCTTAAAGCGCCTACTCTTGGTTCATGGTCATTGGTCCTACGCACGCAACGGCACGATGTGAGTGGTCGTTCATCATACTTGATAGACAGCCATATCCTAGCCCTACAGGATCGTCAATTTCTTCTACAAAAACATTGTTTGTATTGGTGTCCTTTGGTGGTTTCAAATCTACTGCGGATGGAGTTCAGCCTAGTGAGTAACTTGTCCACGTTGTACTATTTTCCACCAACCGCAGTGCAGTGCATTTGAATACACCTACCTTCTGTTCTGGAATTCCTTTTGGACACTTGCGCCAGTCCTCGGAATTGGTCTATTCGATCGCATAGTCGGTAAGCAATTGTTCCTTGTTCGTTCGATAGGATCCGAGCTTTCTTTTCAGATGCTGACGTTCTCATGGCTTTCCCTGAACTCTACCGCTATGGTCGCGAGCGTACTTGGTTCACTATGAAATCGTTTCTTATATACATGTTTGATGGCATTGTACAGGTATGTTTCGTTGTCATGTTACCCTCCAGGTCCGGACGCTGACTCTGGCGCCTAGTCGGTACCCCTGTATTTCCTCATCACTTACACATACTTCACGACTACTTCCCGTACTGATGGGTACGGTATCGCATTGTACGAATATTCGACGGTAGGCCATATCTCGACTCGTCCGAGGTTGTCCGCTCATCGTCGTTTATAGACCATGGTTTTCGCAGCTGTTATCGCCGTCAGTCTCTTTACCGGTCTTAACACGAATGTATGGACCGGCTGGGTTTTCTTCGCGGTCTTCATTGGCATTGTGTTGTTGTGGTTGTTCACGGTATGGATGTGTCTTTATTATTGAAGTCGGCACTCAATTTCTTTCAGGTTGTTTACAATGCCATCAGCCCGGGTTGGTTCATTACCGATGTCTACGGGAACAATCACTTCCTTTTCCCATCGGCTTACTTCTGGCTCTGTCAACCACTTACTGTCGCTATTGCCCTCTTGCCACGATATCTCTATCGCGCCTGGCAGCTAGGTTATGCGCCGGGCGACTTGGAGCTTCTGCGATATATCAGGAAAACCCAGCCGGACCTTGACATGGCAGCTGCCTTACGCTGTGATCGCCGTGAACAGACCCCTTGGTCTTCATCATCAAGATGGAGACCATCTTCACGTATGTCGCGACCATTGTCAGTGTCATCGGTCCCTAGCGGGACTCCAGTTGGAACTCCAGCCATGAACCGGAGCGAGGACAACTTCTCATTGGATCCCCGGAGAGGTATTGACCCTCGCCGTCTCAGCCGCACCGACATGTCTACCGGTATGCGCTCGATACACCGCGGGTTCGACTTTTCGACCGAAGAGGGTGGAGTTGCAATGCGTCGCATGCAGAGCAATCTCTCTGAGCGTCGACAAAGCAGTCGACATCTTCCTTTACCAAAAGAAACGAAGCAGTCGCCGAAAAAGAAAGCGCGCATCTTTACATCGCTTAGGCGCAAAAAGCCGCCAACTCCCAAGAAGGAAGAATGAACTTGCTTTTTTTTTTTCATGGATGATCTACCAGCATTTGTTCTACTCAGTACCTCCGCACTCCCTTGTAGTCGTACTCACTGCACCTCCCTTTTCTATTTATGCCCGTGAGATCCTCCTACCTAGTAGGTTCTTACTCTCTGACTTGCATTCCTTGCGCGGTAGCTATGAAATATATTATCAGGATCAATATAATTTGAGAGCTAGCATCGAAATAGCAAGATATGCTAAAAGTACAGTCATTGCCGAGGCTTCAGCACCTTGAGCTTTTTCCTGGGAGGCGTAATGATGACCACTTCAGCCGTATTTGGTGTACATCTGCGTTTGGGAGGACGTGGTGGTGTGAAATTGACAATGGAGGTGGTCGGAGTAGCGCTCCGCGCCGAAGGAAAGGATGGCTCCCCTGCAGTTGCAGCTGAAACCCTACTCGGTGTGAGGACTGTCGGCAGGACATCCGTGCCCTCTCCTGATTCCACTGTTTGTGAGTCATCTGCAGAAACGGTGCTCGCTTCTGGAAATATCTTCAACTCTCCGACTTCCTTCCTCTTTCTTGTTCGTGCGGACCCATCTTTGTCCGCGTCAAGCTCCACAACGCGGCAAATTTCCACTGGCGACGGAGCCCTCAATAGGACATCAATCCAGACCTAGGGCGACTCATCAACATAACACAGCGAGATCACTGCCAGCGCGACACCCCACCCTCTGATTCTCTTGAAGTGTATCTCCTGGACCTTTTACCTCTACAAATTTGCATACACGCTTCGCAGGGTTCCAGAGAAAGAGATCTGGCCCACCAGACGTTCTACCAGCATAATCTTCACAGAGAATTCGGCAAATCACGGACAGGGCTTTTCCTCCTATGCACTGTTGGGAACCGATAAGTCGGTGGACAACAATCAGGAGTCTTATAAAATCACCGTGACAATGTCTATAAGGTCCTGGCGGTTGAATAGATCCCACCTTACACCAACACACCACGTCCCGCTGGCCCTGTGAACGGAATCAACCTCTTGGATGATGTCGGCCGCCTCTCCATTTTCAATATCAAAAAGGCGCCTCTCGATGAGGTCCTTGCGGGAATAGTAAAACGAGTCCTCTGCAATATCTAGAGGTGCCGTCTGGTAAGGTGTCTCGAATGCACCTGGGATTTGCGCAAAAATGATGTCCCAAAAAAGAAGGCCGAATAACATGGTGAGGACACGGGTCTCGCAATGTACGCTGCAGAGTTCAAGTCAGAGCACGCGAAGGACAGATCAAACAGGCTAACCCCTTGTATCCTTGATTCTCGTACCGCTGAAGTGCAAGAGCTTCGACATCGAGTTCTTCGCCATTCTGACCAACCCAAATTGTCTTCCCTTTTTGTTCGTTCTAAGGTAGTGTAAGTGTCTATGGTAAGATCATTAACTGTTTTCCGTACCGGAGGTTTGCCTTGGTATAAGACAGATATATGCCTTTCTCTCAATCCGGGTTTTGTCGGAGACGTAGTGAACTGTCGAATATCTTGGTTCCGCGCTGCTGGTGTGCTGCCCACACTCCGCCCTATTCGATCGAGTCTTATGCTAGCTGCTCGATGTCGTACTCTCACTGCCTCGAGTACCAACTCCTCTGCAGCGGCAAGTTTGCCTTCGCACGTGTGACGATCCTCAGCTGCAAGCTTAAGAGCATTCTCTAGTTTCACAAGACGACGTTGAAGCTTGGGTCGATAGCCTGAAAGTAATGAGAATTTAATTCGGCGATCTTCACGAGAGACCCACAAAGGTGAGTATCTGGATCTTCCAGAGCTTCGACCACCGCCACCAGCGCGCGCTGCGTAATTTCTTGGTCCTTCGCGAAATGAGTGCAAAGGATAGATACTCGACGTTCATACCACCTTCCACGCCGTCCTCTGCGCCACCTCTTTTGAGCTAGCAGCGCCTCCAAGACCTCTAATTCTCTGCGATATTCTTTGAGCATACCCAGCGCCGACGAACATTTACATATAATGCGGGTTAGAACATGCCCTGAACACCGTTTGAGTATGCAACTTGCAATAAGGCATACAAAGGTAGGCTGTGCGCACCACAATGGAAACGTTCCAAGCCATTCTTGCATTCATCCTCTTTGCCCGCGGATTTCACAAGAGCCTGCCAACGTGGATATATGCACTCAAAGGTTTCTTTGACAAGACGCGCACCCCTGATACGGACACTGTCGGGTTTCACGTCGATATCAACATCTTCCTCGTTGCTAGATCTCATAACCTTAGACTCCATTTTGCTGCTGCTTGGCGTTTCAGGTGAGAGCAGAGGGGACGATGCCGCCAGTGTTTTACTTCCAGCGGTTCGTAGGGCTGAGGGGACAGCTCCACCCAGGCAACTGTCGACCCGTCCTTCGAGGATGAGTGCTTCCTCGTATTCAAGGAGTGCCTGGCGAGTTGGCCAGATGTTACTTGTGCGAACGTGTTCATAGGTAGGATAATGACGTTTCTTGAAACGTGATAGAAGAGCGTCCACGAGTAGATTGGGAGTGTATTGTGTTCTACAACAATTACGACGATGAGAATTTACATGCAACGACACATGCAAGATCGTACTCACAACCGGAAGAAGAGCAGGTTTGCTCTCCAAATCACTTCACAGAATATGGTGTTGATTCTAATGCACTTGACTTCCGGACACTTTAACATACCACGCCCCAGAGTCCCCAACAAAAGCTTACTCAGATATTGAAGGGCTATTTCCCGAAGTCTCTCCTGCTGAATCTTCAGTGGAGATTTTGCAAATGGAAGTTTCATTTGACGATAGCCATCGTGTTTAGAGTTCGAATACTTGATTGTTTGCGCAAAGCCTAGAGTCGTCTGTGAGGCTGATGCGTGAAGCATAGCCGCAATGAGATCGTCTTTCTACAAAATTTTCTTTGAGGGCAAACACTCTGTAGAGGTAAAACCAGAACCTAACCTTCTGAGTTGGTTTGAGTTGCATCTGCTTCGCGACGACTTTAAGCTCGTCTAATCTCAGACAATTTAGCATAGTCTGCAGGTCCATTTCAGTTTCGCCCTGGGCCAGGGAGTGGATTGGCCACACGAATCCAGGGCTCTTGGCGGCCGCTCTTGTAGAGGTTTGGACAGTTGTTGGCGAGGTTGGTAGCTGCACTTCTTCGACGGTCGTGGAACTGCGTATTTTGAGCTTGTTGTCTAGCTTCATGTCCGTGACATTTTGCTCGTGTTCCTCGGGACAGTCCGAAGAGTTGGGCCCACTCCTACACAACTCTTCCATGGCAGCAACTAAAGCAGCAGTACCACCCAATTCATCGTGATACTTCAGACTGTCGAGTCGGTGCCATGCGTCTTGCTTTCTTAGCAGCAGTTTTACCATCAAAAAACGCGCATCGCCTTGTAAAGATGGGTTTAGCGCGATAGGGTGGAAAGATGGACTTACAGGAGAGGTTTGAAAAAGTAGCGAGGAGCTCCACTTCTTCAGCACTGAACAAATGTCCATCACCCTGTAATACCGTACAGAGCATATCTGGATCGACACTTGATAAGTCATCGTGTCGCGCGTCCTGTTGAACGCATGTTGGACATGGTCCGGCGCACCTTCAAAGATCTGCACATAAGCATTCACGAAGGACTTCTTTCCTTCGGTTCCTCCTTCCTTTAGTTGCAGAGTTGACGGTCCTGGTGTAGATGACGTTCCTGCTGTCTGCGACCCGCAGGTCCAAGTGGGCTCCTTCATGAAGGCATCGTCATCTCCCCAACCTTCCCCGCCAGAATATATCAGCGTATTGACCGAACCCGCAGATGGCGATCCGGACATAGGTCTTCATGTACGCTCCAAACCTGGAACTTCGAACGCAGCCAGTAGTACAGCTGCAAGCTAACCTAAGCCAACGATAC
Source organism: Phlebopus sp. FC_14 (assembly GCA_021018615.1). Taxonomy (NCBI): domain Eukaryota; kingdom Fungi; phylum Basidiomycota; class Agaricomycetes; order Boletales; family Boletinellaceae; genus Phlebopus; species Phlebopus sp. FC_14. The sequence continues at coordinate 24,265 of JAEVFL010000047.1, read as the reverse complement.
TTTTAAGCACTCTTGGTTTGCGCGTTAACTTCCGTCTTATTGCCTTTTCCAGTGAGGTTGGCCACGTGGGAATTTTGGTCTCTAATTCACTCATCAACTTCGGTCAACCACTGTGAGCCAACCATTGTGAGCCAACCGCTGCACGGAATTCAAAAAAAAGATGACTGTTGAGTTCCGATGATTCTGTAGAATACATTCCGTGACGTCCGAATATGAAAAATTGAAAAATTGAAATTTTGGGATTTTATGACATCGGAATTCTTGGCAGGAGAATCTTGTGGACAAGTGGGACAGAAAAAGTGGATTGGTTCAAAAATGAATGACAAACATATGATCAAGAAATAGAAGAGCCCCTAGAGACTCCTGAAGCTAAATGTTACGATATGTATTTTTCCCCTATTTTTCTCTATTTTTCTTCCTTTAGCGCCTAGCGCGCTTATGCTCAACAACTTAGAAACGTCTAAGTCTTTTCCCTAATCACGTGACAGGTCACGTGACATGATATGTGCAACTTGCTTGCACGCGACATGGACCTAGCCCCTATGTCACATCTTCACGGACTCACAGGCTTTCATAGCCTTATGCCTCACTTTTACCGTATGTTTCCCATTTCACAGTTATTTGATATTTAATAGCTGCCACACATCATGGGATCCTCACCGATCTCATGTATGATCATGGCAGCACATGTTTACCTCCTGTTTATGATTCTCTTCCATTCTACATGTGTATCCCTCATGTTTTACTTCCTTTCCATTCCATGGCAATGCTTGATGCATGCCTGTTCTTTATGCCTTTCATATTATCAGTTAGATCTAGTGTAAATATGGACAAACCCCTGTACAGTATATAAGGACCAATGCAGCAACCAGGGGACTCCATTGAATCCTCCTGAGTCTTCCTCCTTCAGCATCTCAGCTACAGAGCAACCTCAGTTCAACTTATTTCAGTACACACTCCCATCATGTGAGCCGCTGATTGTATCACTAAATCTCACAAGTCTTTCTTTGTGTACTGCATGAGAAGAAGAGCAATTCCATGGAGAACTTTGAGCATATCCTGAAGCTCTGTGCACGACATGAATTCCTCCGACAGCTGAGAGAGATGAATGAAACCTTTCTGCTTTATTGAGCAAAGTTCTGGTGGACTGGCTACTAATGGTAATGCTTGTTTGCACCCTGATTGTTACGCGTTGAGTGGAACAGAATGGAAAAACAAATCAAACCAAAAGGAAACCTGGACACTATCATAGTCCAACATGGAGTCTGCTAGATATGTTAAGTCCCACACCCTCTATAGCAGCTAAGGCCAGGGTTTTACTGTGGAACCACGAATATATTGAACTGGGAAACTACGATAGAGAGATGGTGCTACTTATATACCAAAGATACCATGCACGGACCATGATCTGTGCCCCTCTGAGGTAAGGTAATGCCCTTAACCTGTATTCTAGGTTGTAAGGCTAGACCAAAGTCTAAAACTTACCCAGCCACATGATAAGATAAATGAATGGATAAGATAAGCGCTAACTGATAAGATTAGTGCCATCCTGATAAGATAAGATAAGAAAAAACAGAAGTGTCTTAAGCACTAGTGATGTGATCGTCTCACTGATGCTGAAGGCTTCATAGATTAGAAACAGAGATATGTCAATATCTATTAACAATTAGAACAAAATTAATGCACTGTTTGGCTACCTTTGCTCAATTTGGACCTATGAGTATTGAAGGGATCTGTGGACTTGTTGTCAGAGCCCCTATCTTCAAAATATACTAGAACACTTTTGAGCAGACGAGTGGATGGCTTTCTGTTTGAGAGATGTGGTGGTACGAGCATTGGACACATTCTTGCTTTGAAAAGATTGAGCTCTTCTTCTAACTGAATAGATGTTGCTGCATGCTTTGTGCTGTTTGAATCCAGCTAGTGATGCATTGGGCCTGGCTTCAGAGAGCTTGGGCCTACTTATATGTCAGGCCAGACTCTAAATGTAGGCCTAGGCTTGACCTGGGCCTGACTTGGGCCTAGGCCAGGGCTTGTATATGAAATTTTGAAAAACTGTGTATTTTTGCAGTCTACAACATTTGGACACTAAGTCTTCACATCTGAGTTATCAGAAAGTTCCAAAATCCAATCCAAATCCTCTACAGGTACTGTTTGTGTTGTCAGTCCATCCACCTCCTCTTCTAATTCAAGTTCCAATGTTGAAGATGAGGCAGGCTCATGAAATATGAGATCATGGTTGTATAGTATGTGCAGAATCTGAATAGCCTCTACAAGATCACCTTTCAAGCGGTTCTGATACTTGGTAATAGTTAGTGCAGTAGCAGAGAATGCACGCTCACTGAACACTGAAGATGCCATGATGGAAAGATAGTCCCAAGCAAGGGAAGCCCACACAGGATATTGTTGAGCATTAATCTACAAGTGATGTGTCAATATATTAGTATGAGTAGTAAAATAATAATTTACCCCCCACCATTGAATAACAGACATTCCATCAGGAGGAGAGGTAGTAGAATGGAGATAGAGATTGAACTCTCTCATCCATGGTGACTTTAGATCCACTAGGTCTTCCTCATCAATTACTTCATCCTCATCACTAGACAACTGTTGTAACAGTTTACTAAGCTTGCTCTTCTTCTTCTTTGGTGATAATGGACTATCATCTTTTTCATATATTTGGATATAGTGCTCCTTGAACTATGCATATATCAGAAAAAGCCTGTTTAACAAGAAAGAAACTTACTGTTTGTTCTACATTTTTTAAAACCTCTGCATGTAAATCCTTACCCTAGTATCTTTTGAAGTACATGTCCTTCTGAGAAGGATCAAGTACTGCCAATAAAACATGAGCAAAGTGGGACAAATTTTTTTAAGTAAACTTACACATGACCAAGATATAAGCCTCAGATTCTGCTGTGCGATTATAGTACTCTACAATCTTCTCAACAGCAGCTACCAATCCATCATGAAAATGTTCATACTTGGATCCTTCAGAATGTCTATTCCAAGCCTTATGAAGTGCCTTCAGAGTGATACAATCAGCAGCTCACATGATAGGAGTGCGTACTGAAATAAGTTGAACTGAGGTTGCTCTGTAGCTGAGATGCTAAAGGAGGAAGACTCAGGAGGATTCAATGGAGTCCCCTGGTTGCTGCATTGGTCCTTATATACTGTACAGGGGTTTGTCCATATTTACACTAGATCTAACCGATAATATGAAAGGCATGAAGAACAGGCATGCATCAAGCATTGCCATGGAATGGAAAGGAAGTAAAACATGAGGGATACACATGTAGAATGGAAGAGAATCATAAACGGAAGGTAAACATGTGCTGCCATGATCATACATGAGATCGGTGAGGATTCCATGATGTGTGGCAGCCTATTAAATATCAAATAGGGGAAATGGGAAACATACAGTGAAGGTGAGGCATAAGGCTATAGAAGCCTATGAGTCCATGAAGATGTGACATAGGGGCTAGGTCCATGTCGTGTGCAAGCAAGTTGCACATATCATGTCACGTGACCAGTCACGTGACTAGGGAAAAAGACTTAGACGTTTCTAAGTCATTGAGCATAAGCGCGCTAGGCGCTAAAGGAAGAAAAATAGAGAAAAATAGAGGAAAAATACATATCGTAACACAGAGCAGGAAGGGCAAATTGAAGAGTGGGTTCCTTGTCAGAGAAAAAACTCTGTTGAGCATTATCGGCATGCTGAAAGATATATGAGTAATATTTAAAAATAAACATGAGACATACTGCTAGCAAGTTTACAAAAGTCTTGACATATTTCCATTCATCTGCAGTTAACTTCATCTCATCAATCTTTGCTTGTTTGGCTTGAGTCTTCATCTGAAGACCGAGCTCATACACAAAAATATCCACATACTACAAGCAATAATAAGCTAGATTCCTCATCAGACTAAACACTCACATTTTCCTTCTTCTCTGCTTGATCTAGCATTACATATGTAGATGACCATCAAATAGACATATCAAGTAGCAACTGCAAGACATCAGTACAAGGATTAGGTGGTCATCTCTGGATATCCTTGAAAAGCTGCTTCCTCTGAGCTGATGAGCATGCCTAGTAATATGTCAGTAGCCATAATATACAAAACAATGAGAACTAACCTTGACAGTAATGGCTTGTACAAGACCAATCTTATCATGACATCCATCCTCAGTAATCACAAGATCAGGATGATCAGGATTATAGAAAGATTCTTTGCTATAGGTTGAAATGAGAGCTTGGGCAGCCAGATGAACAACATGAGCCAAACATCTAAAATGTATAAGAAGAAGAACCATAAAACTGAGAGCACATACCTGATTCAATGCTTCTTTGGAATCCATATCTTTCCTGATTGATTCTTGATCCGAAGAGCAAATTTAATAAGCATGATATCATTGTTTGTGGCATTGTCACATGTGACATGACCAATCTATGATATTTGTGTCAGTAATATTGCAACAAAGATAGTCTACTAACCTTGTGAGCAATCCCAAGGCAATCACATATCTTGAATAAGGCTTGACCCAGCTGTTGACCATTGTGAGCATTGTTCATCTGTGTGAAACCAAGAACAGTACATTCAAGCTCCCAGGTGCCAACTTTGGCTTCTCAATCCAGTGACCAGTGACCACAAAATATCCATCAGTATTGCTGACTTGTCATGTATCACAAGTCAAGTTGACATCACCCATCACAATCTTGCTCTGAGTGATGTTAATTGAATCCATTTAAGCAAAAGTTCACACTCACATTGAGTTGTTCCTTCAGGTATGCCATTTGCTTCTTGAATAACTCCATGATCTCACGACGAGTTATATTTTGATTGGGTATAATGACACCCTTTGTGGCCTGTGAGGCAATGTCAACCATCTTCTTGAAGCTCGGATGGTCAACAGCTTGGATGGGCTGATATTCTGTGAGTAACTAGCATATAATACAAAGAAAGACATACTTGATTTGTTGTGATGAGCCACTCAACAGCAGCTTCCCTAAAGAGTACATCCGAATAGGGAATAACATACTTAGTAGGTACAATCTTCCTGACATGGTCATCCATACTGTCTTATTTCATATTGGTGACACCACTGGCAATCTTGCACTCCTTCACATCTTCAAGGAGCATTGAGACAAATTTGTTTTTCTTGCACCATTTGAGGTATGCAGCCTATGTGATGAGTTAGTGTTGGACAGGCTGCCAGGTACATTCAACTCATACTGTATCACATACCTTATGACGAAATGCAAGGTGATGACGACATGTTAATGTATCACTGACAATCTCACAGGGTGAACCTTTTTTCCTGCATGAACATGAGAAGAGCGAAATTAGAGATATATCATACTTACTGGCATAGTTCACAATCACAAATGTTGCGGATCTTGCCATCCTTGAATTTCATGGAATGGAACTGAGAGAAAAATGTACTGACATCGCAAGTCTTGTCTTCTCGGCGTTTGCATGTGAGACCATCGATAGATTGAATGTTGAGGTTCTGCAGGAAGCCGTCTTTGTCCACAGGGTCTTGCGGACGAGTAGAGTGCATCCGCACGTCAAGTTCATATATCTATTAGTTGAGATGGATAGAGCAGTATTGAGATATGTGATGGACCTTTATTACCATCACTTCACTCATCTGTGTCATCCATATCACCAGTAGTCATTGCTGGGGTGCTTTGCCTTTCATGGCCATTCGTTGTGAAACCGTCATTATCGTCAGGTATCATGATAACTATAGATATGATTAGTAGGCAGAAGTGGAGTCGGTATAATTGTGTACTTACCTGAGGGTGCTCTAGATGATGCTTTGGATGCATTATTGTCACCTGAGTATCTGTGAGTCTCGTGTTGTACACACTGGTGTGCAAGCATACCTTGTGAGGTTAAGACAGGTGCGTTTAACCTGTTGTATTTACAATGGAGCCGTTTCACTGTGTGAGTACATGAAATGTGATGAAAACCATTAAAAACAAGAAAGTGAAGTAAAAACATTGCAGGACATATCTTTAGGAGCCTTTGGTGCACTCTCATCATCTGCATCCACTTCTGAGTCTTCATCGAGGCTCTGTGTTGTGTCATTCATAGCATGTTTACGACCAGTCACAATTTGCACAGTCTTTGAGACGATGGTGCCACTTAGCGCTTACGGCGCTTCCGTTTGACGCTTGTAGCGTCTATTCTTTCTTTTATTTTCTTTTATCTTATCTTATCAGGTTGGCGCTTATCTTATCGGTGAGCGTTAATCTTATCTGGTGGCTGTGGAGTCTAGGCCGTTCTAGACTTAGCACCTCGACTATAGGTATTAGGGTTTACCTTACTTAGGCAGGACTTACATATATAGCACTTAGGGCGTTCACCTTAGAGGGGCACGTACCATGGTCCGTGCACGCATACTATAGTATATAAGTAGCTACAGTCCTCGCCTGTATTCCTTAGTTCAATATACTTGTGGTTATACCAGTAAAACCCATGGCCTCGCTGCTATAGATGGGCGGTATGACTTAACGGGTCTAGCGGACTCCGAGTGACCCACGTCAAGGGTCATCTCTTAAGGTTTGGTTTGTTTTTCCGTTATGTTCCGCTTGACGCGTAACAGTCTTCGTGTCTTCTGAGATTCTTTTGTGTGTATGAAGTTTGCAAAGAGAGTTGAATAGCACGTCATGGCCTCACAGTGGGAATGGGCGCTTTGTCATTGCTTGAGATCATCTGTATGATGCTAGAACATGCTGATTAGATAGATGCAAATAGAACACTGGTATGCCCTTGCCAAATATAACTGAAATTAAAACTGTATAGGTAGAAAATATCTGAAAAGCCAGGGCTCAAGCCCAAGGCCTGGGCCTACAGATACCTCGAGCCCAGCCCTAGGCCTGACTAAGCTTGCTATATGGACTTGACCTGGCTCAGCCTATATAGGGTCTCAGGCCAGGGCTTCAAGGCCTCAGGCCTGGTCCAATGCATCACTAAATCCAGCTAGTACTAGAGTCTGAGAGTTCCAGAATAACACTTGAGTTTCTTGGCCACAACCATATGAAGGTTGTTATAAGTGACCTGTGATGGAATCTTGAATGGTGAATTTGTGCCATTTGATTTATAGATGACAAGTTGAATGACAAATACTAATGATCAACCATTAGTATAATAGCTAAATAGTTTATAGAAAACAATGCTTATGACAGGTCTGAAGATCATAGATACTTGGTACTTGTATACTATTTCATTCCTCAGTTGTAGTAGTGGCTTTGGCTTTTGCTACCCTCTTTGCTACTGGAGGTGACAGGCTACTTTGAAGGAATGCATTGTCTATTCCATTTGACTCTGAGTTAGAGCCTGAGCCAGAAGCTAATGTAGATAAAATGACATCCAGTTCACTGTTGAAGTTTTTAGTACTACTGCCTTTGAGCTCACTATGTAGAAGACTGTTGCTGTTACGGGGTATAATTTTTCCTATATTTTTCTCTGTTTTTCTCTTTCTTTTTGTGGTCACGTGACTTACATCACGTGCTTATTTAATCATGTGACCAGCGCACGTGACTCGATAGCACATGACTTACCACGTGCGGGCGAGGACTTATATTTAGATATCACGTGACTAGGCCTAGACTTGCCTAGAACATTCTAGAATAGACGTACCTAGACCGGTCTGGACTATGACATCACCTGACGTCATGGAACGTCGTGGAATGTTGTAGAACATTCCGATGATATCATATGTTTGTTAGATACAAACACTGTAACTGTATATATACTGCAATGCCATTGCCCAGAGACCCTAGCTTGGTTCTCTTGGGGCTATCCGTCTACGAGTGATCCTAAGTCCTTCTCCTCACTACTCTACTCGTCGTCGAAGAGTCCAACTCGACGCTTTAACTCTTCACGCTTTCACGTCTTCAGGTCAGACAATAACTGATCTGTCTTCTCCGCTAGTTCTTAGTTGTTGACGCTGCGAGAGATAGTTGTCATCGCTCGTCTCAGTTGCCTAAGGTACTAAGAAATTCTTTAGCACTTTCTTGGGAGTCTGCAAAAGTGAAAATGTCGAGAGGCTGATGATCAATATCAATGAGACTGTCATTATTGACTTCAGAAATGGAATATAAAATAGAAGCATCTGACATTCTAATTTAAATAACTGGCATGCATTCTTGTAAGGTTGAACGATGCTGTTGTGTGTTCAGAGAGTGGATTATAGTCTGTGCAATATTGGCATCAGATCTAGAGTGTTGACATGATGAGGTTGGTTTCTGAGAAGTAGAGACAGCTGAAGTAGCTCGTCTTCCTTGATAGGCTGATGGAGGATTTGCAGGTGGAATGCTGCTACAACGTGCTGGACAAGTATGACTTTCTTAATGTACACACTTGTTAGGGAGCTCAATCTTCATGTATCTGGTACAGGTGCTACTCTCAAGGTCAAACTCACAATGAATTTTTACTTTCTTACACTTTGAGCATGCTTCAAGTTGTTTTGTTTTCAAACCTAAATAGTTAAATGTATCAATCTATAGAGTGAACTAGTAATCATACATATCTTGAGCAGTCACATTAGCATCATCAGAGGTTTTTTTGCACTTTTTTGAGCCTGTCATTGCCAGTGGATTCAGGCTTGGAAGAGTTGTAAGCATTGACTCTTTAGACTTTATACTCACCTCGTTGTGAGCATAAATGCTTCATCTCTGCTAAATAGCTGTGAAAAGATTGAGGCCTGTGGTGTTTTGTGTCATAATTGTGCATGGAGCCTGCAGATATATGTTGTATGTAGTTATAATCATATAAAGTATGAGTGTTACGGGTGTATATTTTTCCTTTATTTTTTCCTATTTTTTTCTTTATTTTTGAGGTCATGTGACTTACATCACGTGCTTATTAATCATGTGACTGGATCATGTGACTTGTTCACGTGCAACGAGGACTTATATTTAGATATCATGTGACTAGACCTGGACTCGCCTAGAACATTCTATATCTAGACACACCTAGACTGGTCTGGACCATGACATCATCACAACATCATATGGAATGTTGTGGAATGTTGTAAAACATTTCTCCTTACTAATTATTTGTCTGATACAAATATTGTAACTGTATATATATCTGAATGCCATCGCCCAGAGACCCTAGCTTGGTTCTCTTGGGACTATCCGTTTATGAGTGTGCCTAAGTTTCTTCCCTCTCATCATGCCCTTTGTCGGTGAGCCTAAGTCGACTTTATTCATTCTTCGTCCCATGCCTTCAAGTCAGACATTAACTGATTTGTTTTCTTCATCTTCATTCTTGTGTTCGATGTTGCGAGAGCCTAGCGCTGCTGCTTATCTCAATGAGCATTATGCTGTGACACAGTTTGACTATAAAAATGACAGACAGGATTTTCATTCAAGAACAATATACTAAGTACTTGTATTTACACATATCCACAGTGTCTAGACCAGTCAAATGAATCCTGAGAAGTAATGATATACAAGGCCCTAAGTAGTGTTATATATATCTTGTCTTCTATAAGCTCCATCATGGCCATGTGAGTATAGGCACTATTACAGTGAAGATGGTGCTTCACAGCTGAAAAAGTGAGCTGAGACGAGCGATGGTCTACAACCTTTCGCAACGCCAACACTAAAATTAGCGGAGAAAACAGATCAGTTAATGTCTGACCTGAAGACGTGAAAGTGTGAAGGATTAAAGCGTTGAGTTATACTCTTCAATGATGAGTGAGACAATGAGGAGGACTCTTAAGTTTGCTCATGGACGGGTAGCCCCAAGAGAACCAAGCTAGGGTCTCTGAGCGATGGCATTCCAATATATATACTGTTACACTGTTTGTACACTACAAATAAATGATATCATCGGAATGTTCCACAACATTCCACGACGTTCTATGACGTCAGGTGATGTCATGGTCCAGACCGGTTCTAGATAGGTCTAGATAGGAATGTTCTAAGCCGGTCTAGGCTCTAGTCACGTGATGTCTAAATATAAAGTCCTCGTTGCACGTGAACACGTCACATGACCGAGTCACGTGATCCAGTCACATGATATAATAGACACGTGATGTAAGTCATGTGACCGGAAAAAGAGAAAGAAAAAGAGAGAAAAATAGATGAAAAATTATACCCCATAACACGAGCTCGATTGGATTGAAATTGGAGGAGTATGGTGGTAGATATTCACATTGCATTCCTCTAAATATCATATAATTTTGGACAACAAATCAAAATGATATGACATATGTACCTGGATTGGATCATTTCTTGAATTTCAGGGTGCTTGTGAATCTGGCAATTATCCATAATGATGACTGAGTTTGGCATAGGGTAAGGTTGTATTTCATCAAGCAAACCCTGAATAAACTATGTAAAAGTCTTCATATAGAATGATCCTTCAATGATTTCAATGTGGATGATACCATTGAGGAGTGACAGAGCTGAGAGAACAGAAAAGTTAATATGATCATTAGCAATGATCAAATAAAGTAAATAACATAAGGATAACATACCGTTGGCCACAAACAAAAAAGGCTTTATATTGTGCTTTAGTTCCTCAGATAGACCAGGTGTGGTCACGATATGTTGTGCAACAATCAACAGAACTCTCATCCATAAAGATGAGTTGCTGTGGTTCATATTCACCAATCCTAGTGAGGTACTCTGAGCACTTCTGAGCTGATCGTTCTACAGCAACACATGTGATCTAGAACAAATAAGAAGCAGAAACTCGATACAAAAGAAAGAATTACCTTCTTCATGGTAAAGCCAGCTCTACAAAGTATGTGATATAATCAGCAGCTCACATGATGCGCGAGTGCGTACTGAAGTTAATCGACTGAGGTTGCTCTCTTATCAGAGGGGCTGAAGGAGGTAAAACCCAAGAGGATTCGATGGGAATCCCCTGGTCGCTGTATTGGTCCTTATATACTGTACAGGGGTTTGTCCATATTTACACTAGATCTAACCGATAATATGAAAGACATATGTACCAGGCATGCATCAAGCATAGCCATGGAATGGAAAGGAATCATAACATGAGGGAAACATATGTAGAATGGAAGGAGAAGCATGAAATGAGGATAACATGTGCTGCCACAATCATACATGAGATCGGTGAGGATCCCATGATGTGTGGCAGTTATTAAATATCAAATAACTTGTGAAATGAGAAACATACGGTAAAGGTGAGGCATAAGGCTATGAAAGCCTGTGAGTCCGTGAAGTTGTGACATAGGAGCTGTCCATGTTGCGTACAAGCAAGTTGCACATATCATGTCACGTGACCAGTCACGTGATTAGGAAAAGACTTAGACGTTTCTAAGTCGTTGAGTACAAGCGCGCTAGGCGCTAAAGAAAGAAAAATAGAGAAAAATAGAGGAAAAAATACATATCGTAACACTACCCCCCTCCTAAGGATCGACTTCCAGGCGATCAAAGGGAGTGTCACGTGGCGCAGGGACAGTTAAATTATCGAAAGGCTGAAATAATGATAGGAAATCCAAGTAAGCCATTCGTAGCTTACGAGGAGCCGAGGGATGTGTCCAATGAAAGGCAGCGACCGCATCGGAAGCATTGGCCAAATTGCCAGCGGGTTCCCACGTTCTATCTTCATCAGTATAGCCCCGCCAGTGGACTAAGTATTCAAGTCAGTTACCCCTTTTTCGAGATTCAACCATATAATCTACTTTGTATTCTTCATCACGACCCTCAGTGACTTCAATGGGTCCAGGGGCAATAACCGGTTGCCCAGGCAAGCGCTCTTTATAAGGCTTGACCCGTGAAATATTAACCCTAGGGTGAATATGCATAGACTTTGGTAGCTTAAGTGTCAACGCATTAGAGCCAACCAATTTGGTGACCTCATAGGGACCGATTCATCGTTCAGTTAATTTATGTGAAGCTCTCGGCAGGCGCAGATTACTTGTGCTGAGCCAGACCCTATCCCCAATGACGTATTCAGGGGCAATTGATCTGTGCTTATCAGCTTGTGCTTTCATCCGCTTTTGAGCATCTAATAAATTAGCTTCTGCATCTTTCAAAGTCTTGGTCATTTCTTCGGCAAGGTTATCAGCAGCTGGTGCTTTAGACACGTGTTGCTCGAAGCCCATTCTTGGAGCATAAGACCGTGTGACTTCGAAAGGGGTTTTCTTCGTAGAAGCCTGCTTCTTTGTATTGTAAGAGAATTGGGCGATGGCAAGCCAGTCAGCCCATTCTGCTTCTTTCTCTGCACAGAATAAACGAAGGTACTGTTCCAAGTCCCTGTTCATTCGTTCCGTCTGACCATCTGTCTGCGGATGATATGCAGTGGATAATTTAGGGGTTATACCTAATTGTTTGCATAATGCACACATTACTTCCGTGGCAAATTGTGGTCCACGATCAGATATGATAGTGCGAGGTAGGCCATGTGCCTTCCACACATTGGTTAAATATAGACGAGCCATGTCAAGGGCTGTCGTTGTCTTTAAACATGGAATGAATTCGACTTCTTTGGAGAACCTTTCCATCATTATGAGGATGGAGTCGAATCCATTAGAATCAGGCAGATCTGTAATGAAGTCTGCTGATACGTCTTCCCAAGGTGTAGTAGGAACTTCCAAGGGATGTAGTTTTCCAGCGGGAGGCTGATTGCTCCCTTTCATACGTGCGCATCTATCGCAATGGAAAACATAATCTTTGACCTGTTGTGACATCAACGGCCAAGTGTAGCTGTGTTGCAGCAAATCTATCGTCTTCTCAACTCCTGGATGTCCGGCAACCGGAGTGTCGTGGTGTAGCGTAATAATAGATTGCCGTAGACCTTCGTCATCAGGCACATACATTCGTCTTTTGTCATCATAGAGAATTCCATCACTGTCATCATGAATGTGGAACTTCTCGCATAACGTCTGAACTTCTGATTCTTTCAGCTTGTGCATAGCATCAAGAACCTGTTGTTTGATCTTATCGCCTTCATTGGAGATCAAGATGGTCGCCCTAATCTTCTCCGGCATTAATATGATCACTCCTTTGTTATCATCCTCAATGCCGATCATGTGATCTTCTCGTCTAGATAAGGCATCGGCTTTTTCCATTGAGGTTCCTGCTTTGTGGATGAGTTTAAACTTGAACCTAGATAAATATTGTGCCCATCGCGCTTGGCGACGGTTAAGATCTTGTGCCTTCATGAAATACTGGAGATTCTTGTGATCATTCCAGATTTCAAATTCATACTTGGCACCTTCTAAATAATGTCTCCATGCTTCGAGAGCCTGAATCATGCTGAGCATCTCTTTATCAGCAATAGGATAATTCCTCTCTTCAGGAGTCATGGATCATGAGGCATAGACAACTGGATGCCATAAGCCATCTTTTTCAATAGATAAGACTCCGCCTGTTGCAAAGTCTGATGCATCACATTCAAGACGGAAGCGACTTTCTTCATCTGGATAGGAAAGTATAGGAGCGGACATAAACTTCTTCTTTAGCATATCAAATGCTTCTTGTTGTGCCTCTTTCTACACGAAGGGCGTATCCTTCTTCGTTAGATCATTTAAAGGTCTAGCCACTTGGGCATAGCCTTGGATGAACCTTCGGTAGAAATTAGCGAGTCCGAGGAAACTCCTAACTCTTTTCACATTCTTCGGCACAGGCCATTCTAGAATAGCCTTAACCTTGGAGTCGTCCATCTTAATCCCATCTCGGCTGACTGTCATACCGAGGAATTCGACTTCTGGTACCGTAAAGGTACACTTCTCTGGTTTGATAAATAAATCATTTTCTTCCAATCGACGTAGGACTTCTTTAACGATCTTTTCGTGTTCCTTGACGTCATTGGTTTTGGTGAATATTAATAGGTCATCAATGTAAACCACCACTACGTCATCCATGTCGGCAAAGATTTCATTCATCATTGCTTGGAACATGGCAGGTGAATTGCATAACCCAAAATACATAACGAGGGGTTCATAGGCACCGCGGAAGCATACAAAGGCGGCTTTCCACTCATCGCCTTCCTTGATGCGAATGTTGTTATATCCCCATCGTAGATCCATCTTCGTAAATAGCTTAGCTCCTTTTAGCTTATCCACTAATTGGGAAATCAGCGGGAGCGGATAATTATTCTTGACGGTGTGCTCGTTTAGATAACGATAATCTTGAACCATGCATTTGGTGCCTTCCTTCTTTGGCACAAAGAAAACAGGGGAGGTTTGTGGAGACTTCGAAGGTTGTATATAGCCCTTCCTCAGTTGTTCATCAATGAAACCAGAAACTTCTTTCTGTTCTTTTACTGAGAGGGGAATCTTTCTTTCTTTCTTTGGGACGAATGTATCCTTCAAGTTGATTGTGTGATCCCATGGTTTTCTGATTGGCATGCGTTCAGATTCTCCTTTTGAGAACCGTCCATAATATTGATGGTATGCACTAGGCATCATCTCTTCAATTGTCTTTTCTATTTTCTTAGGTGCTTCAATGCTAGCTCATATAGTGTAGACATGATAAGCAGCCTCTTCTTCTTCTTTTTTCAGAACACGAAGGAAGACACTCTTTTCCCTTAGTAGATAGCAACTTCTTGGGCATCGCGTCATCTTTACTTCGCCTTTAGCCCAATGTATTTCAGGATTGTGCTTCTTCAACCACATGTACCCGAGGATTATCTGATTACGTCCTAGATCTGTAACCTCTGTGGTAACGTGTTCCCTGTGTCCTTCATAATCCATAATTAGCTCGGTGGAGTGTGTGACGTTTCCAGCCAAGTTCTTTGATCCATCAACATTAAATACGGGAATGGGATTGCGTAAAAGAGTGAGCGGTAGCTTTTGGCTTGTGGCCCACTTCTTGTCAACGAAAATAACATTAGCGCCACAATCAAGTAGTGCGTCAGCGGTGACGTAATTCTTCTTGTCATGGGAGGATGCAACTTTGATCTTCATTAAGATCTCCTTCTCCATGTTGAGTGTTCTCAAGAAAAAGTCATCTGGGATTTCTTCGTCTGACATATTTTTTTGTGTTTTTGGTGAAACTGAATTAAGTACCGGTTTGAAGCCCCAGCTGAGCCCCTTCACAGAAGAGGACCCAGTTCGGTATTGAGAAATTAAAACATCATCCAACTCATCTGTGCTTTCCCTAGGTTCTTCAACCTCAAGGACGGAAAAGCGGTTTGATAAATAATCGTCAAATGTGACCGCACAAACATCCAGTTCATTCATGTGGCACGGCCTTTTCCCTTGTCGTGGACATCTTTCATGTCCCAGAAATATGCCCTCATTTTGTCATAGGACATATTGCGGATAGCCACAAAAGGATCGTTGCCACGTGAGGCTTCCCTTTTGGGCTCTTCTCGTACTGGTTCGATGACGCACACTTGGCAGCCACTGCGGCACTCCTTTTTGTGTTTGCCCCCTAGCCATTTGCAGGAGGGGCACTGAACTCTTGGCTTGGGGCAGTTCTTCACCCCATGTGGTCCACCACAATTGTAACATGTAAGTTTTGATGACGACCCTCTTTGGGCGGCATCAATCTGCATAGCGTTAGGGTCGCCACGTGCCTGAGACGTTCTTCGGATAGTGGCACCCATGATGAAATCGAGGGACTCTTGTACGGTCCCGACATGTCTAATTTCGGCAATATACTCGGCTACTTTAGCCTTGCATTTGCCTTCCTTGAATATTTGGGCGATGATGCCCCTTCTGATGTTATTTTCCAGCATGAAGATAGCATGCGATTCATCTATCGTAGCTTGCTGGTACAGTGCTTCAAATTTGACGATGAAATCATCCGTTGACATTTTACCCTGTAGTAGCCCCTTTAGCTGACTACGGGCCCAATCAACTTGATTGGTGGAACGGAATAATCCTTCTATTTTCGCCACCATCAGCGCCAATGTGTATGTATCCCCTTTTATGATCCGCGTCTGAGCGAAGGGATCGGCTTTTGGCCCTTTCAAACGGGAGAGGACAGCCAGGACTGCTTCATGTGAGCCGCATAATCGCATGTGAGTTGATGTTCAACCAAGCCTGCATCTTGGCCCACCACTCTTCAAACTTTGCTTTTGACCCATCATATTCTTCTGGGTCATTGAATACTTCTATTTTCTTTGAGTACGCTCCCCCCGTACTCGCAGAAGTGGAACTTCCTGCTGCACCTCTTTGTTCGAGAGCAGCAATTCTGTTATTGAGTTGATTGATTATTTGACTCTGGTCGAACATGCCCTGCCTAGCAGCAGCGATCTTATCTTCCCAGTTCGCATTGGGATCGTCCAAGATATCAAACACGGCTTGCGACATTTTGATTCAAGAAAATTTGTACGTAAGAGAAAAGTTAAAGGAAGTAGCATAACTCTTGATCGTAGATCAAGGGGTCGGTTGTAAGTATGTGGAGAAGGCGCCTTGATTCTTTAAGGATGCAACAAGGACGTAAGCATGGACGTAAAAAGTCAGGGAGGAATTCTTCAAAATAATCCCGGCGTACGTGTGCAGGATCGACAGGAAAGTAAGTGCGTCTTGCCCGATGTGGGCGTGGTGCAGGGAAAGGGGTAGGGGTACGATACCTAGTCCTAACTTCTTCTTCTCTTCATGGACCCTCTCCTTCTTCAATAAGCCCTGCCTCTACCTGGCATATGTATTCGTCTACGAGCACATGTGGAACAAAGAGCCAATTGATAAAGTTCGGCAACTGGGGGTAGGCGGTGGGAGGCGCGTTGTTGGGATCTACTGAAGTCAAGCATGAAGGGGGTGGAGATGACTGAGTAGGGATGAGGGTGGCCTGGTCCTCTTCTGGTTCTGTAGCAAGCAAGTCGAGTTTGAGCTCTTCTTCGAACCACTGCTCCTGCTCTGCCCGTTGCTCCGCTGTTAGCAACATTGAGTGCTCGACGGATGGTGTGGGATACTCTTCGCGCTCCTCTTCATAAGAGGCAGGGTATGTAGGTGTAGATCTGTGTGAAGACACTGGCCGGTGTCACTTAAACGTTAGTCTGTGAGCGATACTTCAAAGAGGTCAAACGTGTTTACTTGATGCTTGCGGTGGTCTTGACTGGCAAGCGTTGCGAGCAAAGTCAGTTAGTTCATGATCGAATCCTAATGATACAATCAGCGGCTCACATGATAGGAGTGCGTACTGAAATAAGTTGAACTGAGGTTGCTCTGTAGCTGAGATGCTGAAGGAGGAAGACTCAGGAGGATTCGATGGAGTCCCCTGGTTGCTGCATTGGTCCTTATATACTGTACAGGGGTTTGTCCATATTTACACTAGATCTAACTGATAATATGAAAGGCATGAAGAACAGGCATGCATCAAGCATTGCCATGGAATGGAAAGGAAGTAAAACATGAGGGAGACACATGTAGAATGGAAGAGAATCATAAACGGGAGGTAAACATGTGCTGCCACGATCATACATGAGATCGGTGAGGATTCCATGATGTGTGGCAGCCTATTAAATATCAAATAGGGGAAATGGGAAACATACAGTGAAGGTGAGGCATAAAGCTATAGAAGCCTGTGAGTCCATGAAGATGTGACATAGGGGCTAGGTCCATGTCGCGTGCAAGCTAGTTGCACACGTGACCAGTCACATGATTAGAGAAAAAGACTTAGACGTTTCTAAGTTATTGAGCATAAGCGCGCTAGGCACTAAAGGAAGAAAAATAGAGAAAAATAGAGGAAAAATACATATCATAACAAGCGTCAGATTTCGATGAAGTATTGAGGAGCAATGATAGAGAGAAAGTCATGACTCATAATTTCCCACATGATCAACCTCACTGAAAAAGGCAATAATATGATCATGTGATAGTAATTGCAGTTAGTCTAAGTCTATGAATAACTATCATGGTTCCAGCATTTAATATCCTCTTCTGCATCCCTTGTTCTTCTTCTTAATCACTTGTTTTCTTCTCTCAGTTGTAGGACCTCCCCACATTACTCCTTCATCATGTCACTAAGTTCTCATGTCTACCCCCATTCTATCCAGTCCAAGTGCAGACTTATCAGCTGTCTCTGTCTTCTGTTGGAATCCATACATGGCATCATGGACAATACTTTGAAGATAGTCCTGTGCACTTACATTTATGTTTATGTTTGGGTGAGATGATGGCAGCCAATTTAAAGGGGGCTGGCCAACATGGTGATATCTACATGAACAGCTCTCAGTCTTGTGGTCTTGTTGCTCCTAGTCTGAATCTTTCTCAAACATCCTAAATCCCTTAGCATACTGATTGTCATCACCTCCGTCAGGTGACTCTTTCTCTTCCTACAAAATCCAGTTTTCTTGGCTTCAGGTGCTTTCTCTTTAGCTTTACTTGTGTAAGGGATACCCTTAGGGGTATTCTCTTACTTGTATATATTAAGATTTACTCTATCTATATAAAGCTAGTGAATTATCTAAGGTAGAGTAGATAACCTTTATTTGTACTTATATCAATCCAAAGCTGACTCAAGCTTAGTGAATTGAATAGTGAGTGAACAATAAGGGTATCACCCATTTATACTTTTTTAAGCTTGTCACATCATATCAAGAACAGTTACAGCTAAGGTGCATGCTTTATACTGAGACGAGTGATGGTACTGGACCTCTCGCAACGTCAAACACTAGAACTAGTGGAGAAAACAAATCAGTTAAAGCCTGACTTGAAGGCTTGGGATGGTGCAGAGCGAAGCGTTGACTTAGACTCGTCAACGAAGAGCGTGGTGATGAGTAGAAAGACTTAGGATCGCTTGTGGACGGGTAGCCCCAAGAGAACCAAGCTAGGGTCTCTGGGCATTGACATTCGATCTTATATACAAGTACAATGTTTGTATCTAACAAACAAATGATATCATCGGAATATTTCACAACATTCCATGATGTTTCATATGACGTCAGGTGATATCATGGTCCAGACCATTCTAGAGAAGTCTAGGGTAGAATGTTCTAGGCCAGTCTAGGCTCTAGTCACGTGATATCTAAATAAAGTCCTTGCCCACACATGACAAGTCATGTGCTATTGAGTCACATGATCTAGTCACATGATTAAATAAGCACGTGATATAAGTCACGTGACCACAAAAAGAGAAGGAAAAATAAAGAAAATAGGTGAAAAATTATACCCCGTAATATATACAGCATGCATAGATCAGCCAGTAAAGTTAATTGCTCAGCTAATAATACCTCTATAGAGAATCAAGCCCTAGCTACAGGATTGGTGTCTGCCTCAGATGTTATAGGTGACAAAATTAGAAATGGACAGTAATACCCAGACTCAACCACTGTTCTAAGTATAGAAACATCTGAATTTACCTAGAAATGGACAGTAATGCTCAGATTATATACATTCAGTTTAAAGATGATTGAACAGTAATAGAAAACTCACCTCAGCTGCTGTCCTAAGTGTAGGAATGACTGAGGTGCACAGGGAAATTAGAGAGTCCTTAAATATAAGTGAAGATGAGCTTGTATCATAGTATTGGCTCAGAAAGAACATCGGAAATGTTAGAATGTATGACTTATGAATGACGAACAGAAAGAAATATAAAAGTTTAAGCTTTGCTTTTGAGGTTTCCAGAATTTTGAGTTATCTCTAGCATTCCAAACTTTCTAGACTGCTTCCAGTGTTTTGATGGTTCTGGACCACTTCCATTTTGTTCAGAGCTGAGGTAACGTGCGAGAGACTATAACAAGTGATGAAGAGACTCAGTCTCAAGAATTGATATCACAAAGACTATATTTTAACTAACCTATAACGAGTGACGAAGAGACTATTTGAGTCAGTAAACTAGAAGTAATAAACTATGAAACAGCTTACCTCAGTCTTGAGAATTGATATTACAAAGACTGAGGTGTTACGGGGTACAATTTTTATGAAATATCTTGCACCCTTAAGCTTGTTAACAAGCTGACTAATCAGGGGCAAGGGATATTTATTTTTAACTATTCCTTTGTTCAGATAGTGATAATCTTGTACCATCCACTTGGTGCCTTCCTTCTTAGGAACGAAGAATACAGGTGATGTCTGAGGTGATTTTGATGGTCTAATATATCTAATATAGCCCTTCGAGAGCTGATCTTCAATAAATGATTTAACTTCATTCTGCTCTTGGGCTGAAAGGGGAATTATTCTGCCCTTCTTAGGTTTGAAGTCTTCTTTTAGGTTGATTGTATGATTCCACGGCTTGTGTGTTGATATGTGCTTGGATTCTTTCTTCAAGAAAGTTTTGTAAAAATCCTTGTGGTACACGCTAGGAACCAGTTCCTTTATCAGTGTTTCTAACATGACTGTACTTCTCAGCTTCTTTCACAAGTCATCAGTTTCAAGGTCACTGATAAGACCTTTCTATTTTGGGAGTGCTTTGATTTCTTCATCTAGTTCCATTGAAGTGAGGCATATAGCATGATTAGATAATTAATAATATGATTGAGGGCAATGATTTAGTTTATTTAACTTCTCCTGTCTGCCAGTTAATGTTTGTATTATGAAACTTGAGCCAGGTGTATCCAAGGATGATTGCAGCAGTATTGAGATCACTGATTTCGGCTTGAACTACTTCTTTGTGACCTTTATACTCCATACAGATTTCTGTGACATGAGTAATGTTTCCTGCTTGGTTCTTGGTACCATCAACATTAAAAACAGGGATTGGTATAGGCAACTTGTGTAGTATGAGACCTTGTTATTTAGTCCACTGTTGATCAATAAAAATAGAGTTTGCTCTGCAATCTAAGAGTGCCTGCACCTGAATGGATGACATAGTGTCAACATTCACGTGTTTGTCCATTACTGTTATGATATGTATTTTTCCTCTATTTTTCTCTATTTTTCTTTCTTTAGCGCCTAGTGCGCTTGCACTCAACGACTTAGAAACGTCTAAGTCTTTTTCCAGATCACGTGACTGGTCACGTGACGTGATATGTGCAACTTGCTTGCACGCGACACGGACAAACCCCTATGTCTACTCTTCACGGACTCACAGGCTTTCATAGCCTTATGCCTCACCATTACTGTATGTTTCTCATTTCTCCTATTTCATATTTAATAGGCTGCCACACATCATGGGATCCTCACCGATCTAATGTGTGATCGTGGCAGCACATGTTATCCTCACCTTATGCTTCTCCTTCCATTCTACACATGTATTCCTCATGTCATGATTCTCTTCCATTCCATGGCAATGCTCAATGCATGCCTGATACATATGTTTCTCATAGTATCGGTTAGATCTAGTGTACATATGGACAAACACTAGTGTAGTATATAAAGGTCAATAGAGCGACCAGAGGATCCCCATCGAATCCTCTTGGGTCTTATACCTCTTAGACTCTTGTATCCTTTCCTTCAGAGCTCTACGTCATAGAGTCGGTCTGACCATGGACTGGATTATGTGAAGCCGCAAGCGACCCCAGGACCAAGCACTTGATGTGTAGTCTCAGAGTTGTATCAATTACTTCGATTGAGATCTTGAGTTTCTTCTTAAGGAATACCGATCTAGTAAGGATCCATTCAGAAAAATCATCTCCAGGGGACAGGAAGTTGATAGATAAAGTATTTGTTTTTGTTTTTGGGGAATTAAGCACTGGTTGAGTAGCTGAGCCTTATAAGGAGGACCCCCCTTCTATGTACATATCTAAAAAATCTGAAAACAAAAAAACTAAAATATTTTTTTGTGATTTTGTTTTTTCTTCTTTTGTAGATTGTTTTATGTTTTTAGAACTACCTAAAGCACACATATTAAGAACTTGAGAAGAAATTAAACTATCAGAAGTATCAAAAACATCAAGAACTGAAAACCTATTAGTACAAGAAGAGAAATTATCTGCATTATTATTAACACATTTCTGCCCTGTTTGAGTTATAGGTTCAGGCTTCCTGACAGATGCTTTTGGGCGCTGTCTACCACCTGTCAGAGATGTGGCACCCTGAACTATCCCCATGTTCAGGGGTTGAAGGCTTTTTCCTGAGCCTTCATCTCTGAATTGTGTATATCAAAAAAGAAGGCCTTGGCCTCCTCAAAGTCCATGCCATACCAATGATCAGTTGGCACACTTTCAGTTTATTGTACCTGGAGACTGGAGTTTGCTGACATCTAGTGCTAGTCCAAGTTGTGGTGGTCTGAGCTACACCAATACTTGAGTGCTTTGCACTGTCAGGTAAAGTGGCCTGCCTTGTCACATTTGTAGCAGTCCATCTGGAGATATTTCCTCTCTGGCTGCTTGCCCTTCTGTGTAGCACCAATGTCCATGGCATTGCCGCTGGTACTATATGTTTTACTTCCATGGCTAGAGGAAGAGTTTTGCATGTTGTTAACTCAGGCACACCCCTGAGATTTGTTTCCAAATTGGAAATCAAAGAGATCATACCGGCTTCTGGCTTCTGATCTGCTAGACTTCATTGAGGTACTCTTCTATTGTATCCTTCTGAGTACCTTGAAGGTAGATTTCTTTGATAATGTCAGGCTGAGCTGCCCATTTTAAAATGTATATTGCATGTGAATGTGGACAGTCAGATTGCAGGACCAATGAATGGAACCTGATAATGAACTCATCTGTTCACATTTTTCCTTGTTTTAATTGGACGAGTTAATCTTTCACTCATTCTTTGTCGGCCAGGGGTCAGAAATATCCTCTTTCAATTTGTGTAATGTGAGCCATGTGTTTTGGTTGATGTATTTTCTTATGAGGACCTTGATAAACCAACCAGCTATTGGACCTTTCATTTGGGAAAGTACAGCCACACAACCATTGAAGTTGGTGGTGAGTACAGCGGTGTTTGCGGTGAGCCAGATTTCTAGCTTGACCCGTCAAATAGAAAATTGTTTTCAGTTCCCATTGAAGAAACCTGGATCTACAAAAATTTCAACCTTTCAGCTGATA
Source organism: Phlebopus sp. FC_14 (assembly GCA_021018615.1). NCBI lineage: Eukaryota > Fungi > Basidiomycota > Agaricomycetes > Boletales > Boletinellaceae > Phlebopus > Phlebopus sp. FC_14. The sequence continues at coordinate 1,451 of JAEVFL010000047.1, read as the reverse complement.
TTTGACGGTTGATTTTGCAGTGTTTGTAAAGCTGCAATGACTTGAGCAAGCTGAGCTTGCAGGTTTTATATGTCCTATTGAATATTGGCCATTGTTTAAAGATAGCCTGGTTCTTCATACAAATAGTAAGGTGCATGGCACAGATGATTTGTCAGAGGCACTTGTTGGCAGGGGTGGCAGAGGGACAGTAAATATTCTTGCATATATCAACATGTAGGGAAGCAGAGGCGATTAGACATTCACCAGAGTAGAGCTGGTGATGGAGGAATAGGGGTGAGAGATCGAGGGGGCAGTATAGGTGTATGAAAATTTGTTGTTCAAGATCCACCTCAATCTCTTCTTCTTTCTTTATGTGGTGAAGAAAATCTAGAGGTTTCTATTTGAGAATGATCCACTCAGAAACAGGTTCTAGGTCTCCAAATTTGATTTGCAGAGGAGGGGTGAAAACGCGGTTGAGATGATGAAATTCTAGGGCTGCTGCTTGTGCTCAAGTGTCAAGAACTCACTGTCTTATTGTACAAGTCACGTTGAAAAACTTTTCTTCATCAGAGTCTTTCTTCCTTTTTTCCCTTTCACTGTTCAGTCAATAACCAACCTGATATAGCCCCTAAGATTAAGTATAGTATGAACTAAAATAAACCACTCCTAAGGCAGTATGGGCACAAGACCCGCTCTTTCATACTGAGAGAGTTGCTAATTCAACTAACTAAAACAAATGCAACCTCATATGGACACAGGAATATATCTCAAAAGAAAAAGAAGATAGGTGTCAGAGGATGTAACCTTTAGGGAAAGAACTCTAGTTCTCACATGAGGGAATTCAACAACAGGGCCCTAGATAGCACAATGTCCTTCCACACTCTCAATGAGGTGGGGCTAAGATATGTAAATGAAAAAATGCAGTAATGCACAGCGAAGTAAAATGGTGGTAACGGCTAAGGGACATGAGTAGTACCAGACGTCAGGAGAGTGGAAAACTTGATTCTAATGAGATGAGCAATGGTACTGGGCTCTCACAACGTTGACGAGAACACAAATCAGTTAACGTCTGATTTGAAGACATGACAGTGTAAAGAGTAAGAGCGTCAACTTATGGCTTATTGACAATAAGCTGAATGATGGGAATGACTTATGTTTACTTGTGGACAGGTAGCCCCAAGAGAATCAAGTTAAGATCTCTGGGTGTTGTCATTCCGGTATATACTCTACTATTTTACCTGACAAATAATTAGTAATGAGGAATGTTCCACAATATTCCACAGTGTTCTATATGATGTCGCGATGATATCATGGTCCAAACTGGTGTAGATAGGTCTATATCTAGAATGTTCTAGGTGAGTCCAGACCTAGTCATGTGATATCTAAATATAAAGTCCTCGTTGCACATGAGCAAGTTACATGAGTAAATAAGTACATGGTATAAGTCACATGACCACAAAAAGAGAGAGAAA
>JAEVFL010000046.1:0-43288 GCA_021018615.1 Phlebopus sp. FC_14 | reverse complement strand
TAGCTACTATTTCCTGTATCCTTCATATCATATAGGTGGGCCACAGATGGTATGCTCATGAAATAGGGGTGGGCCCACATATGTGGATGCTTGGCATACGGGTGGGCCCACGAAGAGTAGGCAGCGCATGCTAATAAAATAGTATGACTAGCATTCATTTAATCCTAGCTAATATTTCAATAGTACTACTGGTATGCAATTAATGGTAGCTACTATTTCCTGTATCCTTCTTACCATACGAGTCGACCCACTAACAGTGTGCCTGTGGTAGCATGGGTCAGCCCAAGTGAGTGGATCCACATACAGATCCGTGATACACGGGTGAAGTCAACCTAATGATATACATTCAAGCCATGTAGATCTGAACCCACTTATTCTTTAGATATCTCTCATTATTCTTCTTCATATGATGCAAGTATAACATCCAATAAAAATCTCCCAGTAACAGATTTTCAACCTTCATTATATTTCATTGTATTTTATTGCACTTGATTATACTGAGCTACCATATTATGGATATTCCTCAGTCATGGAAATTACGCAGCTCAGATTTAATAGCAGAGTACATAATCAAGCAGTTCAAAGAGCTGATGTCTGCAGATTTACATGCCACCCAGCAGACAGTGCCATCAGTAGTGATTCCAAGTCGAGTGGTGTGTGATGCAAATGTGATTGTCAAGGTGATCGCCTACACATACTTTAATCCTAGTGAGTTGGTCACTTCTCAGACAGATAAGCCTAGTTGGTGCATACTGACATGCATATCAGTGAAGATACTACTTGATGCTGAGGATCTCAAAAGTACCATCAAGTAAAATGACCATTGTTACAATACACATTTTTCCCTATTTATTTCCTTTTTCTTTCTTTTTATTCTAATTTATTAAGCCGTTAGCGCCTAGTACGCTTGCTTTCAAGACTTAGAAACGTCTAAGTCTCTTTCCTATGCATGTGACAGGTCACATGACTTGGCACATATGATTAGATCATATGATACAAGGACTAGCCCCTATATCATCTCTTCACGGACTCACAGGCTTTTATAGCCTTATGCCTCATCTTTTCCATATGTTTTTCATCTCCGTTATTTCATATTTAATAGGCTGTCACACCTCATGGCCTACACACCATGTTAATGTGGCAGCACATGTTCCTCTCATGTTATTCTTCTCTTCCATTCCATGGCAATGCAGAACCTCCTGCTGTGCCTCCTCTTTCAAGAGCAGCAATTCTGTTCATGAGCTGGTTTAACATCCGGCTCTGATCATACATGCCCTGCCTTGCAGCGACAATCTTTTCTTCCCAGTTTATGTTGGGGTCATCAAGGATATCAAGCATGGCTTGAGACATATTGATTTAGTAAGACTTGATATGTAAAGAAAACATTAAAGGAAATATTGTAACTCCCGATCATAGATCAGGAGGTCTTTAGTAAGTATGTGGGGAATGCGCCTTACTTCTTTAAGGACGCGGCGTGGACGTAAGAAATCGGAGAGAAATTCGTTGTAGTAATGTCTGTAAACGTGAGCGGGATCAACAGGGAAGTAAGTATGTCTGACCCTTCTTAGGCATGGAGTGGGGAATGGGATAGGGGTGTGGTACCTAGCCCTAGTCTCTTCTTCTCTTCGTGGTCCTCTCTTTCTTTAATAAGCCCGACCTCTATCCGTCATATATACTTGTCCACTAGAACTTCAGGAATGAATAGCTGATTGATAAAATTGAGCAACTGGGGGAAGGTAGCTGGTGGTGCATCGTTCAGATCTACTAAAGCTGAGCGAGAATGGGGGTGAGATGAGGAAGTGGGAACAAGAGTGGCTAAGTCTTCGTCAACGTTCATATAAGGTGAGCATAGCCCGAGTTCTCTTTCGAACCATGCTTCCTGGTCTGCCCGTTGCTCTTAACTATTGTCTGACAATGTCGACTGCTCTCCAGACAATGTAGGTAACTCTTCGTACTCTTCTATGTAAGAGGCAGAGTATGCATGTGTGAATCTGTCGAAAGACAGTAGCCAGTGCCACTTAAGCATTAGTCCGTAAGCCTTTACTTCAAATGTGTCAAAGGGTTTACTTGTGCTTGCGGTGGTCTTGACTAGCAAGCATCGTGAGCAAAGTCAGTAAATAGTGATCGAATCCTAATGATATGGTCAGCAGCTCACATTGGTTATAAGTATGTACTGAGACTATGGTACTGAGGTTGCTCTTAGCTTTAGAGGAGCTGAGAGGTAAAGACTTAGGAGGGTTCGATGGGGAATCTCCTGGTCGCTGTATTCAGTCCTTATATACTCTATAGGGGTTTGTACATGTATACACTAAATCTAATGATAAGATGAAAGGCATGGGGTGTGTGAAACTGAATTAAGTACCGGTTTGAAGCCCCGGCCAAGCCCCTTCACAGAAGAGGACCCAGTTTGGCATTGAGAAAATGAAATAACATCCGACTCATCCATGCTTTTCCTAGGTTCTTCAACCTCAAGGACGGAGAAGTGATTGGATAAATACTTGTCAAATGTGACCGCATGAACACCCAGTTTGTTCATGCGACATGCCCTTTTTCCTTGTCATGGACATCTTTCATGTCCCAAAAATATGCCCTTATTTTATCATAGGACATATTGTGTATTGCTGCAAAAGGATCATTGCCACGTGGGGCTTCCCTTTTGAGCTCTTCTCATACTGGTTTGACGACTCGCATATGTCAGATGAAGAAATTTCAGATGAATTTTTCTTAAGAACACTCAACATGGAGAAGGAGATCTTAATGCAGATCAAAGTTGCATCCTCTCATGATAAGAAGGCTTAAGTCGCCGCTGATGCATTACTTGATTGTGGCACTAATGTTATTTTCATTGACAAGAAGTGGGCCACAAGCCAAAAGCTACCGCTCACTCTTTTATGCAATTTCATTTCCGTATTTAATGTTGATGGATCAAAGAACTTGGCTGGAAATGTCACACACTCCACCGAGCTAATTATAGACTATGAAGGACACAGGAAATGCATTACTACAGAGGTTACGGATCTAGGACATAATCAGATCATCCTCAGATACACGTGGTTGAAGAAGCACAATCCTGAAATAGATTGGGCCAAGGACGAAGTAAAGATGACACGATGGCCCAGAAGTTGCCATCTATTAAGGGAAAAGAGTGTATTCCTTCATGTTCTGGAAAAAGAAGAAGAAGAGGCTGCTTATCATGCCTACACTATACGAGCTAGCATTGAAGCACCTAAGAAAATAGAAAAGACAGTTGAAGAGATGGTGCCTAGTACATACCATCAGTATTACAGACGGTTCTCAAAAGGAGAATCTGAATGCATGCCAGTGAGAAAGCCATGGGATCACGCAATTGACTTGAAGGATACATTGGTTCCTAAGAAAGGAAGAATGATTCTCCTCTCAGTAGAAGAGCAGAAAGAAGTTTCTAGCTTTATTGATGAACAACTGAGGAAGGGCTACATATGACCTTCAAAGTCTCCACAAACTTCCCCTGTTTTCTTTGTGCCAAAGAAGGAAGGCATCAAATGCATGGTTCAAGATTATCATTATCTAAATGAGCATACCATCAAAAATAATTATCCGCTTCCACTGATTTTCCAATTAGTGGATAAGCTCAAAGGAGCTAAGTTATTTACAAAGATGGATTTATGATGGGGATATAACAATATTCACATCAAGAAAGGTGATGAGTGAAAAGCTGCCTTTGTATGCTTCTGCGGTATCTATGAACCTCTCATTATATATTTCAGGTTATGCAATTCACCCACCATGTTCCAAGTAATGATGAATGAAATCTTTGCCAATATGGATGACATAGTGGTGGTCTATATTGATGACCTACTCATATCTACCAAAACCGATGATGTCAAGGAGCATGAAAAGATCATTAAAGAAATCCTACGTTGATTGAAAGAAAATGACTTATTTATAAAACCAGAAAAATATATCTTCATGGTACCAGAAGTAGAGTTCCTTGGCATGATAGTCAGCCGAGATGGAATTAAGATGGACAACTCCAAGGTTAAGGCTATTCTGGAATGGCCTGCACCAAAGAATATGAAGTGAGTTAGGAGTTTTCTTGGACTTTCCAATTTCTACTGAAGGTTCATCCAAGACTATGCCCAAGTGGCTAGACCCTTAAATGATCTGACAAAGAAGGATATGCCCTTCGTGTGGAAAGAAGCACAACAAGAAGCATTTGATATGCTTAAGAAGAAGTTTACGTCTGCTTCTATTCTTTTCTATCCTGATGAAGATAGTCGCTTCCATCTTGAATGTGATGTCTCAGACTTTGCAACAGGCGGAGTCTTATCTATTGAAAAGGATGGCTTATGGTACCCAGTTGCCTATGCCTCACGATCCATGACCCTTCAATTGCTGATAAAGAGATGCTCAGCATGATTCAGGCTCTCAAAGCATGGAGACACTATTTAGAAGGTGCCAAGTATGAGTTTGAAATCTGGAATGATCACAAGAATCTCCAGTATTTCATGAAGGCATAGGATCTTAACTGTCGTCAAGTGCAATAGGCACAATATTTATCTCAGTTCAACTTTAAACTCATCCACAAAGCTGGAACCTCAATGGGAAAAGCTGATGCCTTATCTAGACGAGAAGATCACATGATTGGCATCGAGAATGACAATAAAGGAGTAACCGTATTGACGCCAGAGAAGATTAGGACGACCATCTTGATCTCTGATGAAGGCGATAAGATCAAACAATAGGTTCTTGATGCTATGCATAAGCTAAAAGAATCAGAAGTCCAGAAGATATGTGAGAAGTTCCACATCTGTGAAGAAAAAGATGGAATTCTCTATGATGAAAAGAATCGCATGTATGTGCCTGATGACGAAGGTCTATGGCAATCTATTATTATATTGCATCACAATACTCCAGTTGCCAAACATCTGTTACAATATGTATTTCTCCTCTATTTTTCTCTATTTTTCTTCCTTTAGCGCCTAGTGTGCTTATGCTCAACGACTTAGAAATGTCTAAGTCTTTTTCCTAACCACGTGACAGGTCACGTGACATGATATGTGCAACTTGCTTGCATGCGACATGGACCTAGTCCCTATGCTATATCTTCACGGACTCACAGGCTTCCATAGCCTTATGTCTCACCTTTACCGTATGTTTCCCATTTCCCCTATTTGATATTTAATAGGCTGCCATACATCATGGAATCCTTACCGATCTCGTGTATGATCGTGGCAGCATATGTTTACCTCCTGTTTATGATTCTCTTCCATTCTACATGTGTATTCCTCATGTTTTACTTCCTTTCCATTTCATGGCAATGCTTGATGCATGCCTATTCTTCATGCCTTTCATATTATCGGTTAGATCTAGTGTAAATATGGACAAACCCCTGTACAGTATATAAGGACCAATACAGTGACCAGGGGATTCCCATCGAATCCTCCTGAGTCATTTCCTCTCAGCGTTGCTAGCTCAGAGCAACCTCAGTTTGATTAGCTTCAGTATATACTCCCATAACATGTGAGCCGCTGATTGTATCAACATCCAGGAGTTGAGAAGACGATAGATCTGCTGCAGCGTAGCTATTTTTGACCTCTGATGTCACAATAGGTCAAAGATTATGTTTCCCATTGCAATAGATATGCATGTATGAAAGGGAGCAATCAGCCTCCTGCTGGAAAATTACATCCCTTGGAAAGACGTATCAGCAGATTTCACCACCGATCTGCCTGATTCAAATGGATTCGACTCCATCTTTATAGTGATGGACAGCTTCTCCAAAGAAGTCGAATTCATTCCATGTTTAAAAACCACGACAGCCCTTGACATGGCTCGTCTATATTTACAACATGTGTGGAAGGCACATGATCTACCTCACACTATTATATCTGATCATGGACTGCAATTTGCTGCGGAAGTAATGCGTGTATTATGCGAACAATTAGGTATAACCTCTAAATTATCCACTGCATATCACCTACAGACAGATGGTCAGACGGAAAGGATGAATAGGGACTTAGAACAGTACCTTTGTTTGTTCTGTGCAGAAAAGGAAGCAGAATAGGCTGACTGGCTTGTCATCACTCAATTCTCTTACAATGCAAAGAAGCAGGCTTCTACCAAGAAAACCTCTTTTGAGGTCACAAGGTCATATGCTCCACAAATGAGCTTTGAGCAATATGTGTCTAAAGCACCAGCTGCTGATGACTTTGCTGAAGAAATGGCCACGACTTTGAAAGATACAGAAGCTAATTTATTAGAAGCTCAAAAGCGAATGAAAGCACAAGCTGATAAACACAGATCAGATGCCCCTGAATATGTAATATGGGATAGGGTCTAGCTCAGCACAAGTAACCTGCACCTGCCACGAGCTTCACATAAATTAACCGAATGATGGATCGGGCCCTATGAGATCATCCAATTGGTTAGCTCTAATGTGTTGACGCTTAAGCTACCAAAGTCTATGCATATTCACTCTACAGTTAATATTTCACGGGTCAAGCCTTATAAAGAGCACTTGCCTGGGCAACCTGTTATTGCCCCTAGACCCATTGAAGTAACTGAGGGCAGGGAAGAGGAATACGAAGTTGATTATATGGTCGAATCTCGGAAAAGGGATAACTGCCTCAAATACTTAGTCCACTGGAAGGGCTACACTGATAAAGATAGAATGTGGGAACCCGCTGGCAATCTGGCCAACGCTTCTGATGCAGTTGCAGCCTTTCATTGAGCAAATCCCTTGGCTCCTCGTAAGCTATGAATGGCCTACTTGGATTTCCTATCATTATTCCAGCCTTTTGATAATTTAACTGTCCCTTCGGAACATGACACTCTCTTTGATTGCCTGGAAGTCGATCCTTAGAAGGGAGGTAGTGTTACGATATGCATTTTTCCCCTATTTATTTTCTTTTTCTTTCTATTTATTCTAATTTATTAAGCCTTTAGCATCTAGTGTGCTTACTTTCAAGACTTAGAAATGTCTAAGTCTCTTTTCTATGCATATGACTGGTCACATGGCTTGACACATATGATTAGATCATATGATACAAGGACTAGGCCCTATGTCATCTCTTCATGGACTCACAGGCTCTCATAGCCTTATGCCTCACCTTTACCATATGTTTTTCATCTCCATTATTTCATATTTAATAGGCTGCCATACCTCATGGCCTACACACCATTTTAATGTGGCAGCATATGTTCATGCTTCTTCTTCCATTCTACATGTCATACTTCTCTTCCATTCCATAGCTATGTTTGATGCATGCCTGGTCCTCATGTCTTTCATCTCATCGGTAGATTTAGTTTACATATATACAAACACTTGTAAGATTAGGTTAGGGTTAGGTTAGGGTTAGGTTAGGGTTCTGTCTATGCTTCCACTTCCATTTTACATGTGTCTACCTTATGTTCTATTTCTTTTCCATTCCATGGCTATGCATGCCTGGTTCATATGTTGTTCATTCTATCAGTAGATCTGCTAGATATATGTACAAACACATATGTAGTATATGATGACAATTGTAGCACGCGCAGCTAAACAATAGCACGACGTTTACGGAGTCTCAGCGAAATAGGAAAAGAGCTATAACATTGAGTGTATACCTAAACAATAGCACGACGTTTACGGAGTCTGCGGTACACATCAGCACGTAGGTAAAATAGTCTACGAAATGGTATCTCACCTCAGCGAAATAGGAAAAGAGCTGAGGTGAATCTACGTGGGTATGAAATCTTAAGTATCATTCTACGTAGTCGGAATATGTCGGAAAACGAGTGACAAGGGAATGCAAAAGAATCTCAAAGAACATAACCGTGTCAGCACATGAGAATGAAACTCTAAGGTACGCAACGAGAGAACGCAGCATTGCTGCAGCGGATTGACTACTTCTCACACTCTCCCCTTCAAGCCGGATGCAGCCCGAGCACAGCTGCGAAGTGCTTGGCCTTAGGACTAGGTAACGCCTTCGTAAGAGTGTCGGCAGTCATTTCTTCAGTAGGGCAGTAGACGAGATGGATCGATCCATTGGCAACGATGTAGCGGATAAAATGGAAACAGATGTCAATGTGTTTGGTGCGCGCATGATACTGACCATCCTTGGTGAGCGCGATTGCAGACTGGTTGTCGCAATAGAGTGTTGTAGCGTCAGTAACAGGACCAAAGACTTCACCCGTAAAGGTGCGCAGCCACAACGCCTCTTTCGCCGCGTGCAGTTGCTGCAACGTACTCGACCTCCGTTGTTGATAGCGCAATGATCTCTTGAGTCTTGACAGACCAAGAAACTGCACCACCATCAACCAGAAAAACGTAGCCGGAAATAGCGTGGCGATCCTCGTTGAAGTTTCCATCTGCATCTGCATAGCCAACCATTTCAGTCTGCGTCATGCCAAATACCAATGACCAATTTACGGTGCCCTTAAGGTACCGTAACACTCGTTTTACGGCTTCCCAATGAGGCCGTCCTGGATTTTCGTTGAAACGGGACAAGGTCGTCGTGGCATAGGCAATGTCGGGTCGAGTACCAATGGCCGTGTACGTGATGGAGCCAACTGCTTCACGGTAAGGCACATTTCAGCATTTCGGCATACTGCTGGGCCGTCGATGGACATTGAGACTTGGAGAGATTTACGGCGGGATCCATGGGCACTGGAAAGGGGCTTGGCATCATCCAGACCAAAGCGATTGACGATCGAGTTGACGTAGGACCTTTGCGAGACTGGAAAGAGTCCGAGCATCATGATCGCTGCTTGATTTCAAAGCTGAGAAGCCAATGGATGTCGCCCAAATCACTAATCTCAAGTTCGGACTTGAGTTTCTCCTTCATCTTGACCATCAGCTCCATGGTACTGGTAACGAGCATGATGTCGTTGACATGAACTATGGCAATGATCATCCCATTGGCATCACCTCACACGAAAACTGAGTGATCTGACTCGCAGCGCTTGAGCTCGAGTTTGTCGAAGATTTCGCACAGCTTCTCATACCAGCGACGTCCGCTTTGCTTCAGTCCATAGATAGTTTTGACGAGACGGAGAACTCGGTCGGCTTGACCAGGGATTGCGAAATCAGGTGGTTGACGCATGAAAATAATTTCGTCGTCGTCTAACTCGCCATTGAGGTAAGCGCTCTTTACGTCGACCTGGTGGATCTCCCAATCATGACGGGCGGCCATGACAAGGACAGTTCGAATGGACGCTAGCTTGGCAACGGGGGCAAACGTGTCGAAGTAATCAACGCCGGGTACTTGCATGAAGCCTTGAGCCACGAGTCTGGCTTTGTAGCGCTCTATTTGGCCGGCGGCATCCTTCTTGACTTTGAAGACCCACTTGCTGCCTACGATGTTGACGCCCTCTGGTTTCTCGACAACCTGCCAAGTTCCTGCAGCCTCCAATTGACCCAGCTCCTCCTCGATCGCCTCCTTCCACCTTGGCCAGTCCGGTCGCCTTCTCGCCTCCTCGACAGATCTCGGCTCAAAACCCTCAGCCTCAGCCACAGCCGCAGTCCATTCCAGCTTCATCGACCGCCTTTTCATCGCGCTCCGGCTCGATTTCGGACGTGGTGGTCAATTCGGGAGTCTGGATGCCGGCGGGAAGCGCCGAACTTGGCTCGAGGGCCAGTAGCTGAACCAGTGCCAGCAAGCACATCGTGCACGTAACGCGTGGGTTGACGGATGCGAGAGGATCGACAGGAGGGGTTCAGGAGTAGTGAAATAGGTGGGAATTTGGACACGATCGCCATCGGGAGAGCTCATTTGAGCATCAGGCGAGTTTTCGTTGAGATCGCGACTATCTGGCTGATGCAGGACGTTCGAGGGCGATGCGCTATCATTCGCGGGTGTGGTGACGTCGTGTTGGCCACTGCTATCACCCTCCCCCTCAAACTCGTCGTCACCCATAATGCCAGGTAAGTCCACTTCTCCGTACGCGAAACGGACGTTGCGCTCAACGGTAACGCTTCGTTTCATAGGCCAGTAAACGCGATGGCCTTTGCTCTGGGAGTCACAGCCGACCCAGCGCCCCTCACGAGCTTGACTCGCGAGCTTCGACGCACCTGCATCATGGACCCAGATTTGGCTCCCCCAAATGGGCAGCCTAGCGAGATTCGGCGCACATCCATGCACAGCCTCGTATGGCGTCCTGCCATCGAGCGCTTTCGTTGACGTGCGGTTTTTCAACCATACAGCGTGGTTCATTGCTTCGGCCCACAAGAATTTCGGGAGGCCAGCGTCGTGAAGCATTGCACGAACCTTCGTGACGAGAATGCCGTTCAGGCGTTCGGCGACTCCGTTCTGCTGTGGAGTGTCATGAACGGTAAGTTTTCGTGCTGTGCCATTCACACCAAGATATTTGGTGAACTCTTCACTCATGAATTCTCCCCCTCGATCCGTATGCAGGCATTTCACCGGTGCGTCATGGTGATTTTTCGCCCAGGCGACGAATTTCTGATAAGCTGCAAAGGTCTCGGATTTTTCTTTCAAGAGGTAGAGAGATGTCTCGCGCGTCTTGTAGTCTGTAAAGGACACATAGTAACGATGACTGCCGAGAGAGTTCACAGGTGCAGGTCCCCATAGGTCCGAATGGACCTCCTCGCCATATTCGGATGCGCGTTTCCCTTCGCACTCCTTCGGGACGGGATGACGCCTCGACTTCGCGGCCACACAAGACTTGTAAAAGGTCTTTGTGCCATCGTGCGAGTGGTCGAGCTCAAGCCCAGCAACATAGCCTTTCGCTACAAGGCGTTTCACGGCTTCTGAGGAGATATGACCCATTCGGCGGTGCAATTCCATGACGGTAAGTCGGTCAGTGGCAGCATTAGCTGAACCGTGACCAGCAGCGTGTTCAACTTTATACAGACCCTTAGTCGACTTGGGGATCTGTCCAATTACTGTGCCGTCGTGATTGGTAATCATGCAGACACCTCTGCCGAAGGTTGCGGTGCACCCAGCATCGTCAATTCGGCCAATCGATATCAAGGTATAGCCGATTTCAGGTGAATAGAGAACTTCGTTGAGCCTGATGGTAGACGTATCAGCTCCATTTGGAACCTCAACAAGCATGTCTCCTGTGCCTATAGCACTGAAAGACTGTTGGTTCACAGCGTCAAAGCCTCGCGGGGTAATTTGACGGAAGGTTACGAAGTGTTCTCGATATGGGGATAGATGATGTGTCGTGCCTGAGTCGTAAAGTTCAACAACTCTGTCAGGCTCACAGGGAGCGGTGTCGATGGACGCAGCCACATTCGCCTCTTCGCTAAGCAGGCTATCGCTTGCCACATCACATAGGTCTTCTTCAACCTCAGAAAACCAGGTACTCTCATCGTCAGACTCGTACTCCAGAAGGCCTGGTAAGTCATCTGAGTCAGTCTCGAAGAGTTCCTCATCGATAATGCACGCAGCCCAGGCACCATCAATGTCGTCCTGTTCGGTGGCTGCGTTTACGGAGTTGCCTTTTTCGGGGGACTTCCCTTTCGGGTTGGCTCGTGCGTCCTTCTTTCCAGAATTCGACTTCGATGATGATGACGAACCGGCATCGTCTGGACTAGGACACTGGTCCTGTCTGTGACCTTTGCCACCACATTTCCAGCACACCCCCTTTGGTTTACCCTTCCACTTTCTGTTACTACCTTTTGACTCAGCTGACATAGCCACACCTTTGTCCTTCGACTCCGACTTTGGACTACTCACCAAGCGGTCATACTCCTCGGTGAGGTAATGCATGATGTCGTCGGGCTTTAGAGTCTGCTTCAGAAGATGGGCTGAAGCTGCGAGATACGAGACAAAAGAGGCGTAGTGCTTGGGTAAGGATCGGATGATGGTCGAAGAGTATTCAGCGTCGGTTAAGGTAACTCCTACGGCCGCAAGCTCCTCCCGCATGGCTCAGAGCTTATCTAAGTGAGCTCGGACGTCTCCCTTTTCTGGACAAGAAAGAGTCTGGAATTTCACGCGAAGTTCCGCTTGCATAAGCATGGTCTTGGACTCGTATTCGGCCGTGATCGTAGTCCACATCTCGGCTACAGTCTCGGAATGAAGAATCTTCCACAGAGTCGAGTCAGGGAGAGCACGAGCAAGTTGCTGGCGACAGACGAACTCTGGCTTCTGCCATTCAGCTAGGTCCTTCAGGTATTGGGCTTGCTGGGTAGCATCAGCTTTTTCTTCAAGTTTCGACTTCGGGGCCTTGCCGAGCAAGTGATCAACAACGCCACGAGCTGCGAGGGCCCACTCAAGGCGATTTTTGAAGATGATCCAATTACGGCCGTCAGCCTCGAGTTTCGGAACAGTGTAAAGGTCATCGCGGGAAGTTACGGGGCTCATAACCTGACAATTATAGCACGCGCAGCTAAACAATAGCACGACGTTTATGGAGTCTCAGCGAAATAGGAAAAGAGCTATAACATTGAGTGTATACCTAAACAATAGCACGACGTTTATGGAGTCTGCGGTACACATCAGCATGTAGGTAAAATAGTCTACGAAATGGTATCTCACCTCAGCGAAATAGGAAAAGAGCTGAGGTGAATCTACGTGGGTATGAAATCTTAAGTATCATTCTACATAGTCGGAATATGTCGGAAAACGAGTGACAAGGGAATGCAAAAGAATCTCAAAGAACATAACCGTGTCAGCACATGAGAATGAAACTCTAAGGTACGCAACGAGAGAACGCAGCATCGCTGCAGCGGATTGACTACTTCTCACATATGAAGTGTTCAGTGACTCACATGGTGATAAGTGCATACTGAGATGTCTGCTGAGGTTGCTCTTTAGGGTTAGGAGAAGAGACTCAGAAGGATTTGATGAGGAATCTCTGGTTGCTGCATTCACCCTTTATATACTACATATGTGTTTGTACATGTATCTAACAGATCTACCGATAGAATGAGTAACATATGTACCAGGCATGCATCAAGCATAGCCATGGAATGGAAGAGAAGTAGAACATAAGGCAGACACATGTAAAATGGAAGTGGAAGCATAGACAGGAGGTAAACATGTGCTGCCACGATCATATATGAGATCGATGAGGATATCATGATGTGTGGCAGCTATTAAATATCAAATAGTTAATAAATGAGAAACATACATGGGAGGTGAGGCATAGATCTAGAATTGTCCATGCATATGTGAAAGGCAGGCATAGGGGTTAGTCCTTGCGGCATATGATCTAATCATACGTGCCAAGTCACATGATTAGAAAAGAGACTTAGACATTTCTAAGTCTTGAAAGTAGGTGCGCTAGATGCTAAAGGCTTAATAAATTAGAATAAATAGAAAGAAAAAGAAAATAAATAGGGGGAAAATGCATATCATAACAGTGATCAGCATGGATAAAAAGATGAAGTAGGTCATCAGCTTGAAGAATATCGGCTCACCAGGAGTCTCTGACCAGAAGGTCAGGAAATTCTCAAGAATACTGCATGGAGTTCTTTGTCATCATTCAAGGTGCAAAGAAGCAGTATGAGATTCAAAGTTCACTCTGGTGAGTCATCATGATCATGTGCTTATGAATCTGTGGTTTCACCTTTTATCTTTCACTATCAATTCTGACACCTATGCTTATCCATGCCATTTATGCTTCTCAGTCCAGTGCTCCATGAAGCAGCTTGTCTATTCAGTATTTCACTCTGATAACCTCTTTTTGATATCACCTCCTTCAACAGAGAGGGATCGCAAGTTGCTTGTATGATCAGCCACTAGAAGTCATCAAATCATGTTAGATCTCCCTCACAAATGACACTCTATGTTCTACTATGTACATAGATGGGATAGTCACATTTCTTGTAAGCTTTCACCTTTTTAATTACAATGAGATGCTAACTGGAACAATCTGATGCTATACAAGCTATACTCTGATCACCTCACAATGCAGTCACCAGTATTTGAGGCAATGCTGTCCCTATCTCAGGTTGAAAATGAGCAGACTACAGAAGGGCGATCCGATGACAATCTCATTGTCCTACATGGGATTGTCCAGCGAGATTTTAATTATTTGTTATGCTATCTACTTGGCCAGTGAGTTTCATTCTATGGAATCACAAGAATAGTACCTAATGTGATGATACATGTCAGTTATGGTGGTAGTGACTCAAAGCTGGAATATCAAGAATTTCTGATTTCTGTCCTCAAACTCTCAGACTTATACCAAATCAACTTGGGCTTTCAGTATGCTGTTGCTGAGCTCAAATGCCTCTCACCAGTGGCGTTTGAGCCTTCTTTGAAGCTGCAACTCGAGTACCAATTCCAAATCCATGAGTGGGTCAAACCCTCTTTCTGTGTAATGATGGAATGACCAGTGTCATCCATCAGCCATCTTGAGGCCCACCAGGTGGGAATGGAGTACTTTTGGATTCTCACGACAATGAAGGCCCAAATAGAAGAACACTATTGCACCCTTGCTTACACAGAACTAGTGTTAGATCAGTCAGATGACCTCTGTAAAACTCTGCAGGCCTGTACAGCAGTGTGGAAAGACAAGTAGTGGAATGGCATTGCTTGTCACCTCCTCCACCCTGAATCCCCTTGCCAAAGCCAGAGTAGCATTATTGCCCTCTTGCAAGGGACCAACTTTGATGGCAGCATCTGTGCCAGTTGCAAAGCTGACATTATACTGAAGTTGATGAACTCACCCGCACTTCAGTACAAGGAGGAACAGGAGGATATTGCGACTATACTTGTCATGAATGCTCAGATAGATGGATAAACAGGCCAGTAGAGTACAATGATTTTTCATTTGCCTACATACACCTAATTTCCTTTTAACAATACATTTTATATTGTGCATGCCGTGATCTCTCAAATGTGCACACTATCCCTCTCAAATGTGCATGCTGTCCCTCTTAAATGTGCATGCTACCCCCCAAATGTGTGCACTGTCCTCTCAAATGTGCACACCTTAAAAGTGCCCTTTGACCACCATAATGTCAGTGATGTCCTGCAGATATTGGGAGAGACAGAGATTCCTAGCCTTTGCCATTTTTGCAAAGACACCACACTTCATTGTTTGAAGGACTCAGATGTGCTCCGGAATGACACAACATTGGAGGATATCACAATTCTAGAGGTAATGAAATTTCAGGCTGACAGCACATCCGGGCACCCCTCAGGAACATAGACTCTATTTAGTACATACATCACAAGTATTACTCCTTGTCATCCTTTTTTTAATTCTCCCCATTCGTCTGAGGACAGCGCACCCGACGAGACCGATAGCATACCATCAAGTGCGAAAAGTAGTGCGCCCCTACGAACAAGAATAGCGCCCTGCACTGAGAAAGTAGCGCGCTGATTTTTGGTACAATCGGACCCTCATACGGGACCATTCTCCGTCACACGGCTGACCTTCATCCGCTAGAAACGCTGCGGCAACACTGTGTTCGCAGCGGAGAAACGACATTCAAGTGCGTGGTGTCGAAACCTCGGGCCACAGTCTCCTTTGGGAAGCGAATGTCTTCTCTCGACATATGCATTGCTTCCTTGTCTCATAGTATCGTCCACGACCTCGACATATTCTTGCTGTCCCCGATCGTCGTGTTGAAGCAACACGATATTTGATGGGTCGAGTTTGCTGGAATGGGTGGAAGTTCCGCATGGCCGTGCTGCAGACGAATACCAACTGCAGCACGGCCATGCGGAACCTGATTATACTAGTACACTTAGCTAGTTCCTCCAATGTTTCTTTTGGTAAAAGAGCGCTGCATAGACACGACTCTTGCGGTGATTGCCGAGATGTGAGTGCGCCCACAGACGATGTGCTGTAGATTATAATCGCCAGATAAACCATGCGACTGTTGCTGCCCTTTTACTTTTACCACCAGCATGTCGACGACAAGGAGAGTAAAAGCGATGGGCGTATGGATGGACCCGCTCACGACTCACAGGTCGCTTGTGCACCCAACATTGACCGTGGAGCAAGTCGTGGGAGCGGTGAAGCAGGATGTCATAAGCAACGTTGAAAAGGCCTACGGGCTCACTCTCGACGACACCGCCAACATGGATACGCAGTACTTTCCACGTGAGTGCAAGTGTCTCGTATAACTCGTGCTCTGACATTGTAGTGCAGACGCCAATCCCAGTGATAGGGTCTCCAGCTTTCCTCAACTCGTCTCCTTGGTCACACCGACTGAGGCGCAGAGCCGCCACATAAAGGAGCGTCTCTCGTCCCTGCAAGCAGCCGAGAAGGAGAACCAGGACCTGAAGATAAGGAATAGGGACTTGGCTAATTCCCTTGTCGATACTCTCAATACTCCTACTGGTTCCAAGAGCAAGCCAAAAAGTGGCAAAGGTGCGTCGATGATTGCGTCTTACCGCCACAGCGCTGTTGACGTGATCATATTGTGGGGTTGTGAACAGGCAAGGGAAAGGGAAAGGGAAAGGAGAAACTACAACAAGAGGAAGATAATGACTCGGATTCTATCGCGGAGCTGCGCAAGATGATTGAACAGCAAAATGCAATCAATCAGGAGTTCCGTGAGGACAACCGGCGGCTCCGTGGGGCACTGGCGAAAGAAAACGCAGACCAGGACCTGAAGATTAGCAATAGGGACTTGGCTAATTCCCTCGTCGATACTCCCAATACCCCTGCTAGTTCTACGAGCAAGCCAAAAAGTGGTAAAAGTGCGTCGATGATTGCGCCTTACCGCCACAGCGCTGTTGACGTGATCATATTATGGGGTTGTGAACAGGCAAGGCAACGGAAAAGGAGAAACCACAACAAGAGGAAGACAATGACTCGGATTCTACCACGGAGCTGCGCAAGATGATTGAACAGCAAAATGCAAGGTTTGAGCAGCAAGATGCAAAGCTGGAGCAGCAAATAACCATCAATCACGAGTTTCGTGAGGACAATCGCCAGCTCCGTGAGGCGTTGGAGCAGCAAAAAACCATCAATCACGAGTTCCGTGAGGCGTTGGCAAAAGAAAGTGCAAAGCTAGAGCAGCAAAAAACCATCAATCACGAGTTCCGTGAGGCGTTGGCAAAAGAGAGTGCAAAGCTGGAGCAGCAAGAAACCATCAACGACGAGTTCCGTGAGGACAATCGCCAGCTCCGTGAGGCGCTGGCGAAAGAAAAAGCAAACCATGCAGATGACATAGAGGCTCTAAGACAGGTGCGAGTTTGACAACTTTAACCAGCTCTTTCCACCTTATGAAACGCTTGGCACGCAACAGGTCACCGTCTCACTGATCCCACTGCATCTCCGCGTGCTCTTGGATCTCGGCCGTAAAAAAATCTTAGACATCCTCAACGCCGACTCTTGGGAGGACTTACGCGGAGAAAAGAACGTGTACCACCTCACGGATGTCGTCATGAGCGGGCTTGCAAAAGTCCAATCCCGTCCGTCTCGAGGAGCAATTTCGTTTCTCTGCTCGTACAACAACGTACGGAGGCAAGGCAACGCCGCTGCACACACGGCTGCTGAGGACGAGATCAGGGAGGCCGTCATGAGCAAGCCCATTGACTCGCAGGACCGCAAGTTTTTAGAGCAAATTTTTTCTTTCATCTTCCTCCACCCTGTTTAGCACCCTGGAACCCCATTGGTGTTTCGACTGTCCTGTTAATCATACCCGCCCCATTGTATTGGTACCCATCAATTCAGACTTGTGTATATTCTATACGATCGCTCGTCATTCCCCCCCTTGCCGATCAACTGCAAGTGACCCAAACTCGGAGGGTCGGGGAAGGTGAATACACGGTGTACTACCGTATGCACGCGAGATAATTATTAATAATTGTACTAGTTCGATATATGTGTCCTCGAAGTACTGAGAGCCAGCATCGCGTGGAATCGACGATGCTTTCAACATGAACGTCCTTGTGATGCAAGGTTACATGCCCAACCCCTACTAGCTAGAGTGTACGCCCGTCATCGTGGTTCTTTTCTCTGGTCGGTGCATTTTTCTCTTGCGTTAGGCATTTCGATGCTCAATCTTTTTGATAGGGCCATGGATTGGGTGCAGCATCGCGTGATGCTCTGGCAGTGGTCCAGCTGGCACTCTAGACTCACCCGCTACCATCCTATGACGCGGACTGGCAGATCGAGGTGGCTCGACATTTTGGGGCGTTCAGGAAACTTCAATCGTCCTCGAGGAGGAGTTCTATCGAGGCTCGTTTACAACCATGGATTCCGGTGGATGCAAACGGTCGACCCAAAGACCACCGTTACCCCCTTCACAAGGCAGCCCGGCCACACTGTATATGACGAGACTGACGTCCGACCCCCAGGAGTTAACCATCACTACCGTCAGTCAGTCGAACAAAAGCTACGCCCCGTTTATGATCTAATTGGATGGTTGCCATAGGGCACTCCGCTACCTGGTTTACTACCTGGTCCATCTCAAGGATATGAAGACCTTGGACCGGGTCTACAGAGGGCACTACAGCAGGCACTTGTTGAAGCGTGATGCCCCGTCGGCTGACATTGTTTTACCTTGCTGTCTCCGATCGTCAGCCGCAAGTGAAACAAGATACATATAATCGTCCCGCTTCACCGAAACCCGTCAAGTAAGTACATATTCATTCATTCATCTCAGTCTCCAAAAAAAAGGAAGAACAACAACAAGAAAATAAATGCCCACCACTCCAAAGCCATCCACGCCATCCCACTTTGCGCGATCCTTCTCTGCCATCCTCCGATCCCCCATGACCGTCATGAGCTCTCACTCCCTCAAACGATCCCGCTCAGTCTCTCTCCCGCCTTCATCACCCCATGCCCCGCTTCCACCCGTCATCCTCCAGACGTATTCCATATCCACGGACAGCATCGTCCTCACCGCTCTTCCAGCCGCCCCCTTCTGCTGCCACGAAGATCTACTCACCATGCCTCGCAGACAACTCGAAGCCGTCGTCCGGGCTCTGAACGAGCGTTTGCCTCGGCGCCTGCGCATCGGTATCGAAGACGACGAGGAAGAGGCTGACGGTATCGCGTGGATCAGCGAGCCAGAGCTGAGAAAGCAAATCGAGGAGTTGGTCGGTATAAGACCTGCCGGAGGGACGACGACGACGACGATGCACAGACCGTCCCATTTGTCTTCGTCTTCGTCGTTCGCGTCCCGCCGCCTCGACGCCCCGCCGGCGCCAAAACCGACTCGCACGCGCAGCGCCGTATGGCGGGTGCCCGAAACCGCCCCTTGGGAGACAGATGATGCCCACATGGACGACAACAACATGATCGAGGATGACGAGACAGCGTTCACGGATACGAGTGTACAGTCGAGCCCGCTTGCTGCTGTGCTGCGCGAGAGGACGTATTCGAGTGGTAGTCGTAGACGAAGCAGCAATACGTTGTCGAAGCTTGCTATCCTGACGGAGGAGAACGAAGGGGAGGGACAGATGAATGAGGATGTTGGAGGCGAAGATGGGGTCGAGGGCGAGGAGGAGGAGGAGGAGGAGGAAGATGCTTCTCTGCGTGCGCTGAAACGTCGTCGGGTCTCGTCCGACGACGGGGGTGTAGAGAACAGGAACGAGAATCATCAAGCATTATCCCCTGCTCCCGCCGCTGCCGACCCAACCTCGTCTCATATCGTGCCCACGCCCCAGGGCTCGCGTTTTCTGGAAAACATGGACGCCTCTGGATCCCCGTCGATCGTCATCGACGACGATACGAATGCGTCGTTGGTCGGGCCGAATACAACAATGCGAGAGGTGACCGGGTCCGCCAATCCCCCCGACGTCTTCGTACCAGGAGAGGAGGACGACGATCACGTCCTCCCGCCGCCGTCTTGCACCGCTCTCCCCCGCAGACGAAGTAGTGCTCGTATCCGTCAACAGAGAGTCCAACACCAGCGGGCCTCGTCCGCTGAACTGACACGAGCCAAGACAGTGCTCAGTTCCGCCGACAAACCAAGGGAATTCGTGATTCGACTGCCGTTCACGTCTAATACGACACCCCCCGTCGCCGCCACCAACCCCGTCGTAGCTGCACGGGACTCCTCGCCTCGCGTTCTCCGATCGCACTCACGACGATCCACGGGCGCAACTCCTTTTTTGAACATGGAAGAAACAGACGGGAAGAAGAAGAAGAAGGGTGTATTGATGCGATCGCGCTCGGAACGGCTGCCACAGGTCGAGACGCCGTTCGTGACGATCCACCGACCGAGGTACCGCTTCGGGAGACGAAAGTCGAAGAGGGCCAAGTCCGAGGATGAGGTACGGGTGTGAGGTGGGTGGGGTTTTGTTTGTTTTCTGTGGTTTGGGAGGAGCAGGGTACCGCGTCGTCGTTTTATTTCGGTGCAGGGACCTGTGTCGTCGGCGCTACTGGTGTTATCCGTGATGTCGCGTTGAGCGAGAGTCATCATATTTTCTTTTGTGCGCGATCCCTGGAATTTTTTTTTTTGCTAGTGTGTTCTTCATCATGCCCACACTCCACTGCCTGATCCAATTGGTACCAATGTATACTATGTGTACCATTTCCATGTTCATATAGCATCAATCTACGTAGGCATAACCGGACGAAAGCGTCCTCCTAGCATCCAATCATCCGTCAACCTCCCTGTTCCTAAGTCGGGAAAGAGCCAAGCGTAAACAACGTTTGCTTTTGCTTCCCCTTCCCCTTCTTCCCCCTCGTGCCCTCCGTATTAGACCCAGCTTCCGCGCCAATAGCAGTTGTCGCAACACCATCCGCCGCCCCACCCTGTCCCCCATTCGCGCCCCACGCCGAACTCGCAGGCGTCGAATCGCCAAGAATCCTGCGCAAAGACGGATTCCCGCCTACGAGGGGCTTGACGCGCGCGCTCGTCGATGCAGGAAGCTCAGGGAACGACGCGGCCGATAACGGAGGTGGTTTGGATCGACGTGGTTCTGCCGTCGGCTTCAGGGCAGGCACGGGAACAAAAGATAGCGCCGGGCGCGCACTCGGTGCGATCGTGGACGAACTGGACGCCCACGGGGTATTTCTCTGGGGTTGTCGGAAAGCCGGCGTTGACGGTCCTGCGAGCGGCGGGAACCTCTCTGTAGACCTAGATGGAGCAGCAGGCAAAGCAGCGCCGGGGACTGCAGAACGCGAGGGGGAGGAGGAGGAGGCAGACGAGCTGGCCGCTTGTGCTACGCGGTCCCATACTTGTCGTGAGGATTGTTGGGAGGAGTGCGTGGCCGTAGCATGCTTCGCGTTGAGAACTCTGCCACTCGCGACACCTGCGTAGCCCGAGCCGACTGCGGTAGGGATCAAATCCGGGAATTGCTGTCGTTGCTATTTATTTGCAACGGCGAGAAATGATCAGATCGGAGCAAGATAGGCGGGGGATATCAGGATGCCTGACCTCGATTTTAAAGTCGTTCCATGATGATAAAAGATCCCTCTTCTTCTCTTCCTCATCTAGCAGATCGACAACGCCGTTGACGATGCTGGCGGTATTGTCCAAGTCGTTATCCAGCACGTTCCATACAGTGGAGATCAGATCTCTAGCGCTTGTCTCGTTTGCCTTGTAACCGCGGATCGCAGCTTTCACAGCTGCACTCGCATTGGCAGAATTCTGCGCGAGAGATTGAAGTCGAGCCATGAGCGCATTATGCCGTCTGTTGAAATCAGCTCCAGTAACAGAAAAGAAAGTACAGGCATTTTCGAAACATACTCGGCCACGATCGAATCGACGTCTTCGTTGGGTGGGGAGGGCGGAGCAAGGTCGCCCTCTCCCGGTGGTTGCGAGGTTTGGGCTGACGTGCTCTCGGTAGTGAGATGCCCTCCAAACGCATCTCTACGCCTCGGTCTCGGCGGAATCTGCGCGGGCGGGGGCTCTCGTTCACGTTCACGGTCACCGTGGTCCCTGCGACCTCTTCGCCCACCACCTCCGCCACCATCAAACTCGAAATCGGCCTGCACTCGCCGCGCGTCCTTTCTATCCCGCGAAGTCATCTCCGCGCCGTGGACTTCGACTTGGTGCGCCTTGAGATCGAGTGCAGAACCAAAGACGACAAACTTTTGGGCCTGACATGTGGGGTAGGGGCAGGCAAAGTGGGCTTGGGTAAAATGTTGCTCCTAGCAGGCGCGTGTTCAACACGAAATAAAAATACGGACCCACAGCTGTCTACCAAAAAAAAAGAAAAGAAAAGAAAAAGAAGAAGACTCACTAGACTCTCGTAGTTTTGGAAGCTACGAGACAGGATATGAGTGCATTGAGGGAACGCGCAGCAGAGACCACTAACTATTGATCGCGAACGTCATTGCGTTTGCAAATGAAGCACTCTTCATGGCGTTCGCGCATATGAACAAACAGTTCGTCGTCACTGAAGAAACACTCCCTGCAGAACGCACATAGGGGATGTACCCCGCCTTCGATCGGTTCCTTGTGCGTTTGCTTGTGGGTGCGATACGGCATAGAAGGGAGGTGGAGAGGCAACACGTTTGGGGGGTACAGAGCATGTTCGTGGACGAAGACCTTCTTGAATCTGATGCATAGATCACTGGGAGAAGAAAATTCAAGACGCAAGGAAAGAGAGGGGGGGAGATATTGGAACGGGCCGCACCAAAGCATTTTGCCGTGCACGGCACGGACATGGAGTTTTAAATCGCCCCATCCAGAAGCAATATAGTCACACTCGGGATCGGGACAGTTGAACCGAAGAAGTATGAGCGTCTCTTCCATCATATCCATCGTCTCAAAGTATATCGACAGTTTTGAGTCCTTGTGAGGGATGACATCAGGGGTATAAGAAGAGAATTGAGCATCGGGAGAAGAGGTGAATATCACTGTCGGCTGAGGTTCCTGTCCTCGCGCCAATAAACTTACGTATCAGAGTGCCGAAACGTTCCAAGTAAGCAACACAACACCGCACCTTGCAAAAAGTACACTCGAGTTTCTTGTAAAGCGCTCTAAGACGCAATGCGCACACGTGGCAAGTACGATGGTTGCAAGCGGATACGGAGTAATACTTGACGGGTTCTGCACATATCCAGCAGATGGCAGCGTCTTGTAGTTCTGTTGGAGTTTCGGCGGTGGTGGTGGCGATGGCGACCGTGACGTTGTCTTCAGCTGTTTCCTGGTTGGCTTGCTCCTCGACGACGGTGTTGGATGGCGTCGGTTTATCGCCCTTCCCTCGCTCAATCCTCGAGGTTCCGCCACGACGACCTCTGTAGCCTCGTTTACCGCGCTGGCCCGATGGGCGGGTTTGGGTCTGGGTGGCCGTTGATGACATACTTGCTAGTGTCGATAATGCGTATTCCTGCAAGTCGTACTACACTCCAGAGTCATACAACTTCGGGATTCCTTTACACGTGACCCGCGATCAACAATTGGTAGTTGAAGGTAAATGTGAAAGATAAATGGTATACAAAAAAAAAGTTCCATGAGAGAGTCCCAAGGGTGTACAATGTGCATCTACTCTACATCACTAGCATCGCGTACGTCGTCGGACGCTGTGTCCTTCCCTGTCACAGCTGGATCACCTGCGAGAGGTCCCGACGGAAACCTCGACAACGGAGGCCTGGAGGACACCACCTGATTCCTGGAGGGTGAACCACCTAAACCAATACCTAACGCAAGCGACGACGATCGCCCGCCAAGTCCCACAGAGTATATCGTCGAAATCGTTCGTGCACGACTTTCGGGGGCGCGCCCTATGCCAAGGCTTGCATAACTGGTATTATTCGCCGGGGACGGCGACGGCAGCATAGGAATCCGCAGACCGAGGTCCGCGCCAAGTGGCCCATAGCCCGCTCGAGGGTCTTCGCGTACCTCGGGACCAGGCGAATGCAATGACCTGAACGAGCTCTCCCGTCGAAGTCTCGGCGACGTCATGACAGAGCCGAACGTCAACACCGGCGTTGTTGACCGGGAAGGACTCGATCCAGTTCCCAACAGGCCCGTTGTCCATGATGACCACCCACCGCTCTGCGGATGGTCATCTGCTGGTTGAAGGGGCAGCTCGTGCACGACGCGCTTGATGGCCGCGACGTCGTGCTGCACGTCGTCGAGCTTCTTCTCAAACTTCTCCACTGCCCTTGAAACGCCCTCGTCCGTCCCGTCTACGAATTTTCTGGCGTTTTCTTCCACCTCGGCCTGCTGCTCAGGGCTGTCTAGAGCGCCGGGAACAGACAGGAGGGTCTCGAAGCCACGAGCAGTGAGCTCCTCATCCGCGATACGGATCTCGAGCTCTACACGGGCATCTTCAACATAATCGTCGATGCGAAGGAGTGCGGCCTGAAGATGTTGATACATCTGTTTCGAAGGTGCTGAAGGTGCCGCAAGAGTACGCTTGAGTTCTTTAAGTGCGAGAGAGCAATCACGCAATCCACGCTGCACAGTATCGTAGCGATCTTTCATCGCACCGAGAGAAGAGGGTAACGTGGTGACGTCCTCATTGCGCTCTCGAAAATCAGTAGACGACAATGTTAATGATGATGCTGTCCGAGGAGACACTGGTCCTGGTATAGAGTTCGATGTGAAATTGTGGGTGACTTGCGGCTCCATAGAACCTTGCGTTGTGGCAGGTGTGGCATTGGCCACAGCACTGTCTTGCACATCAACTCCGTGTTTCGACGTGGTATATATCGTCGGCTCTTCGGGGAGGGCTGTCGAGGGCGTTTCGACACCCAGCCTGTCTGTCACCGGCAAATGCTCCTGTGCAGATATCAATCCCTCAACGGTGGCGAGTTGTGGTGGCGAGTCGAGTCGATCATTCTGGCGGGCCGGAGGATTATGATTGATTTCTTTGACCTGATCAAGAGGCCCGATCTGTGTGCTACTTGTCGGACTGGAGAGGGTGATGGGGTCGATTGGTCGACTTGAAAGTTCGCTTGGAACTTTGAACGGGTCCTCGTCTGTGACCTCCTGGGGAATGTGTACAGGCGAGAAGAGAGTGTGCTCGTCTTCGATCGCAGCATGGCCGTCAGGGGAACGTTCTTCGAGTCCTTCGCCGGGGTCTTCTAGCGCCTCGCTTTGTCTCTCAACAGCCCGGCTTATTTCTGGTGCAAGTCCATCAACCTTTTCAGACCTTAATTCCTCGTATCGTCGTATAGCTTCAACCCGCTTTCCAAGCGCATCTTGCAGCTCGTCCCGCAGCGCCTCTACCGTTTCCCGAGCAATCAGAATTCTGGCGAGTGATCCGGACACTTCTATTCCGTCTGAAGAGACCACATCGGCGTGTAGGGAATGTAAGATGGACTCTGTATCATAAACCACACGACGGAAGGCTGTGCGTACGTCAGCACTGGTGGAAGAACTCGGAGTGCATGGCTGCTGTCCCACATCGTCGGAGGATTCATCTGCATCAGGGTAGCACCGCTCGTATAGTTCTCTTGCTCGCCTTGCCAGACGTCTGATACCCTCGGCAAGACTCTCCTCCCTCGACAGGAGGGCCAATCTGAGCGCGACTTCTCTGCGCCTACCGTAAGCTTCACGTACGACATCTTCGCATAGCGCGTCGAGGGCACCTTGGAGGCGAGCGGACTGCGCACGCTCAGACGCCGGAAGGGATTCCGAGTGAGAAAGTTGGAGCTGGAATGTAGAGATCGTGGCGGCATGGCGAGCCTTGATGGTGTCGATTTGCTGTTGAAGGGAATTTATAGAAGACTGAGAGAATTTCCTATTGATTAATTGGATGATCAGCTCGGGTTAGGAAATAAATTAGTAGCTGGGAATGACAGACATGTAGCGGGACACCATCTTGGCTGCCGTTTGGTCTTCAAGATTCAGTTTGGAAAGCTCCGTCTGGGCTTGTGACAGCAGACCACGATCGTGTAAGGATGCCTTTCGTTCAGCTTCAAGTGTCACTTGAAGCATGGCGACTTGTCCGCGTAATTCCGTGATCGTTGCTTCACGCGTCTTCGTTTCCTCTGAGAAGTCGGCAAAAAGTTTCCGTAGCTGCAATTTCCCGTCATGCAAGTTCTCCGAGAGGGACATCGTTGATGACGATGCATGAGAACCCTGTGATGGTATCTCGTGGTTGACACTCCGCCTGCGTTCCAGAGTGCGTACAAGGTCTGCATACTCGTGTACGACGAGATCGACCATTTTGCGCTGTTCTTCTGAAGCGCGCGCCTTGATCTCAAGTTCGCGTTCGCGCTCTTTGCACTCCTCTTCTCTGGCGCGCATTCGAGATGCGAGTTCGTATGCACCGTCGGCGTCACGCCTAGCTTTGACGAGTTCACTTCGAGCACTGACAAGCTCATGTGTACGCTCGAGCAGGGCACTCTCAGTCAGCTCTATCTTCTCCGAGACGCGTCGAAGGGCAAGGGTAAGCTCCTGGACCTGAACGACTGATGAATGAGGAGCAACGTCTGGATTAGATCTAAGGAAACGAAGCTCCTCGTGTAAGCGTGCATTCTCGTTGTCTAGGGCGACGGCGTGCTCGTGTACGCGTGACGTCTTGAGTACGTGTTGCTGCAGCTTAACGGCAGACTCGTGTGCTTCATGCTGCAAGAGGTGCGGATGAGCTCAAGGACGACCGGGGCGAGTGTTGCGCACCTGAAAGCGGGCTGCGGTGTGACGAAGATGGGCGAGCTCGAGTACCAGCGGGTGCTCGTCGTCGTCCATCGCTACCCTGCCCGGTGCTGGCAGGAGTCCTCGAGTCTTAACGGGCGGTCAGCGGGGGGGTCACATACCGGAGGGGGGTTGGTGCCAAACAAGGACATACACTGGTCGAGCAAGAATTTGCTTTGCCAGGCTGAGCGGCAACAAAGTTCGTGGATCCCCCCCTTCCAGCCCTCCAAAGTCCGAAAATTTGCTTCTAGTCTGTGCAAATTCCAGGCTGAGCAACCAATGTGAGTATCTGGGCTTGTTTCTGCGCTTCTTGCTGAGATTTCAAGTAAGCTGTACAAGCTGATTAGTGTGGCTCACGCTCATTCCATCGCTGTGATCGGCTCAATCACTCTTCTGCACTTCTTGTAAGCTCATCTATCTCTCTTTCTTCGAATTCACCGAGTGCTACTTTCCAGGACGTCCTTTCGCAACTTACAACTCGCACGAGTATGGCGGCTCAGCCCCCGTATCCTCATCCCGGGCCGTCAAATTACTTCCAGCACCATCCAGCACCACCTCACTTTGCTTATGGTAGCCATAGTCCCGCACCCCCGCCAGGTCCTGCGCAATATCAGTACCAATACCCAATCCCACCCATGAATGGTCATCCTCACCCAATCCATTCGCCTTCCTCTCCTCAAATCAATTCCCAGGGACGTGCTTTCCCCCCTTCTCGTGGAGGTCCGAGCTACCAGAACTACCATCCGCACCCTCAGTCTTCACACCACCACCATTATTCGTATTCTCAACATTCTTCCCACTCTCCCGGCCCTTACCCCCCTCCACCCGCACAGCCCCCCCACCCACATGGCAAGTATCCCCATCCGCACGCACAACCCGTCCCCTACTCGCCGAATTACCCAGTCCATCCATCCACTTCCTATGCCCCCGCATGGCAATCTCAGCAGCCATTATCACCCTTACCGAAACAATTGTCCATGCCCCCACCTGTCTCCGCCCCTCCGTTCCAACCCTCCTCTCAACTTTTGCAACGAGAAGAATCGATACCTTCTTTCCCTACCGATTCGACACCGACACCAGATACCGAGCACATTACTAGCGACAGCAGCTCAAGCCAGCCCACCGAAAATCCCGAACATACACCCGAGATGCCGTCTCCGTCACTTCCTCATGTCAGCCGCACTTCCACTTCACCCACTACGACCTCTCTAAACACTTCCCCACCAAGGAGGCTGCCGAGCAGATCCTCCGAGTATGTTATTTGGTCCAGGAGGCCAACCAACCCCTCGAGTGCACCTGGCATCATTATTTCGCCGCGTGCCAGACCACCACACGACGTCGTGCAAAAGGCTCTCGATCTCCCTTCACCTCCAGCATCTCCAGTGCCAAGTCAGGATGCAATTCGTGAGCAGGTGACGCCGACCCCACCCGATCATGTAGACGCCCCTTCATCCGCTGCAACGGTGACTACACCCCCAACTTCTTCCGAACCCAACACTTCCATTCCAACCTCTCCGGTGTCCACGAACACGTCGGTCTCAGTCGCTGGTTCCCCTTCAAGAGACAAGCCATCGCAACCGACGGAACAGGAACGCGTTGCGACCCCTAACGCGGAAGAAAAGCCTCTCCCGTCGAGTCAGCCAACCGAGCCCATCGCAGCGAGCGAGCCACCAGTCTCCCCTCCGATTTCTTCTGTTCCGAAGCCGTCCTTTGCCTCCCTTTTCCGAGCGGGCGGTGCGACACCTTCAAAGCCAAATGCCCTTCCAACGTCTTCCATAGTCGGTTTCTCCATCCCAGCATCCGTTTTGTCATCTACGTCCCAAGCGCCACCCGTTCCTGTTGGCAAGAAGCCTCAGCTGCAGGCACTGCTCAGCTCTGCACCGTCGGGCCCGCCATTGATGAAGATTCGTCCACGCGGTCTCGTCAACACGGGGAACATGTGCTTCGCCAATGCCGTCATGCAAGCCCTCAACTATTGTCCGCCGTTCTGGCGTCTGTTCCACGAACTCGGAAAGTTTGTCGGAGAGTCCTCGGAGGAAGACGTGAACGAGGGCAAGGCGCCGCTCGTGGATGCGACCGTGAGATTTCTGAGAGAGTTCCTTCCCAAGCAAGCGAATCCTACCACTCCCGCTGAAGGCAAAGGCAAAGGCAAAGGCAAAGGTATTGAGCGGTACAGTACGTATTCCCTGGACGAGGATGAAGAAATGATGAGTTCTTTCATCCCCACGTATGTATACGACGTGCTCAAGGGGAAGAAGCGATTCGACCATATGCGGGTGAGCAACCCCACCTCCTTACTTTTTGCATGACCGTATATCATTGAGCTGTGCATCTCTTAGGGAGGACACCAGGAGGATGCGGAGGAGTTTTTAGGGTTCTATCTGGATACACTTGAAGAAGAGCTGCTTTCCATGTCGTCGGCACTAACTACAGCGCCTGCCAACGGTCCCGTCAGCTCCACGGCGCCAAACAGCAACGCAGCGCAAGATGACGGCCAATGGCTCGAGGTTGGAAAACGGAATAGAACGGCCTTTACACGCACGGTAAGTCATTGTAGACCGCTTTTCGCTTTTTTCCATTTTCCAACTCGAGGGCATACAACGGCCTTTTTCCTTTGAACAGACCAAAACGACCGAGTCACCGATCACGCGCATGTTTGGTGGCAAGTTCCGCTCCACGTTGCGCGTACCGCACCAAAAGGACTCTGTCATCGTCGAAGACTGGCGCTCACTGCGATTGGACATTCAGGTGAGGAGGTGTTTTTTCTCTCGTCTTGCCCGTCACCTTTTTGACATGTGATGGACCCTGTGCAGCGAGAACAAATACGCACGATCAAAGACGCGCTCGCGTACATCTCCTCGCCTCAATCCGTTCAAGTGACCTCGGTCACGCGCCCGGGTGCCACGCTCGACGCGACGCAGCTCGTCCAAATCGATGCGCTCCCACCGATCTTGATTCTTCATCTCAAGCGCTTCCTATACGACGCCAATGCCGGTGGCGTCGCCAAGGTTGGCAAGCAGGTATCGTTCACGCCAGAGCTGGAGATCGGCAGTGGTGAGTTTGTCCCTTGGAATACGATACGATATATACGTGTTCTCCCAATTTTTGACATGCTTTGCTAACCTGCCGTAGACGTGATGGCACCGGGTAAAAAGATGCATTCGACGCGGTACAAGTTG
The DNA here is from genome assembly GCA_021018615.1 of Phlebopus sp. FC_14. Lineage (NCBI taxonomy): Eukaryota > Fungi > Basidiomycota > Agaricomycetes > Boletales > Boletinellaceae > Phlebopus > Phlebopus sp. FC_14. The sequence goes on along the minus strand of JAEVFL010000046.1, from coordinate 13,723 downwards.
TTTGGTGGTACGTCCGTCTCCCGAGACTTTACGACCTCCACAATATACTCAACCCCCGTTCTCGTCACTTACTAATACTACTACAACTACTACCTAACAACAACCGATCGTACCATGCGCAGTCGTCTACCACCACGGTCTCTCCGCATCAGGGGGCCACTACACCATCGACGTGCTCCACCCCAACATCGACTCGAGCCCCACGAAACCGCGCGAAGGCTGGATACGGATAGACGACGAGCTGATCTCGGACGTCCGTCCAGATGACGTGTTTGGTATCCCGGAACGAGACGATCGCTGTGCTTATCTGTTGTTTTATCGTAGAGTGGGTAGTAGTAGTGCACGGACTCCTTAGCAGACTTTTCCCCTCCTTTTATTACGAGTTGTGCGATGTCGAGGCTCGTGTTGGGGAGTGTCGTCGAGAGTATGAGTACTACTAAAGAGTTTTCAAAAGCGTTTTCGAACTTTTGCTCCCACAACTTGCTCCACGGTAGTCATGGTTTAGGGGCGTACGCACCACCGCTTCTACTCTCAGTGTCGTCGACATTCTGGTGGTAAAAAGTCAAAGAGCGGGGCTCCACAGGATTGGATGATCCAGCAATTATAATCTACATGTGACGGACACTCTGTGAGCAGTCACAGCAGTCTCGGCAATCACTGCAAGGAGTCGCGGTGAAGCACCTCTCTTTATACACAAAAAAAAAACATTCCGTCGCTGGGGGCACGCGTCCTGGAGGAACCAGAGTATACTATAATCGACGAACTTTTGTTATCTCGCAGCTGGCATTCGTCGGCGGCATCTCCGCCGATTCCGCGCTATCCCGAAACTCGATCATAAGGTATCGCGTCACTGCAACACGATGATCAGGGTCGTGGACGATACGAGACGAGTAAGCAAGGAACTTGTCGAGAAACGACGTTCGCTCACCGGACGAGGCCGAGGTTTCGACACTAGGCACTTGCGGGGGTCTTAAGCTAATCGAGGGGCGTTATGTGAAGGAGAACGCTTCCGGTGATATCCACGCGTACGGGAACGCAGAAAGCCGTTGCAACGACCGACTTACGCACTTGGTTCGAATTTTCGTAGGTGATCCAGTCCCTTCCAGAGACGTCAAATACGACAAATCTCCGTTTCTGCGAGACTTTTTTGGCACTTGGACGTGGCGGTAATGACGCCCAAAAATGCCAGTGACCTGGATACGTGATATTAAACCCCACTCACCGACGGTGAGTATGAGTGGTTGACCCCACCATGGGCAGGTTTTGAACGTCTGCCTTGACTAGGACTCTCTGCCTTGGCTTTCTGAACGTAAGTCGTGTTAGTCCCTATGGCTTTGCTTTTCGCGTGATCGTTGCCCAAAGTCTAGCCCGACGTCATGAATTTGTTGAAACGATCGTTAGGATCAATGTTCAAAAGAGCTCACCGAATCATCTAACTGCAGACAATATACCTCGATCGGCCGAATTCATAGTGGAATTCGATTGGCTCACCGAGATACGATAGATGATCAGGATGTTTCTTCCACACCCGCTTGAATCCAGTCAAGTAGTTCTGCGATGAGGAGCATGAGTTGGAGATATTATTTCCTGCTCGCACGTGTTCATGAGAAACGGCGAACCGCTGGTAGAGCTGATTCCCGTCGTCCTGACATCTGTCACTCACCAAGCCAATAAATGCGCCTCGATCGACATCCCCGGTTATCGTCGACGACAACCGTCTCAAACCGCCCACCAGCTTCCCTGAACCATGTCACTCACGGTACGTACGTCCTCGCATCGCACATCCCAAACCAACTGACGTGCAGCCAGGCCGAAGCTGTCAAAGCCCACGAAGAGGAATGCATCTTCCCATCGTTCGATAGCGACGTCGCATGGGAGCTCGGCGGCATCATGCGTGCCAACGCCCGACGAAAGTTCACCCGTCCCGTCGTCATCTACATCGCGCACGCCAACTCGAGTCAGCTCTTGTTCTTTGCCACTTCCAGACCGGGAACTCTCCCGGATAACATGCACTGGGTCAAGCGCAAGGAGCAGACCGTGCTGCGCTGGGGAAAGTCTTCGTTGGGTATGCGATTGGGCTTGCAGGTGGCGGGGAAGACGATGCAGCAGGCGTTGAAAGATAAGTTTGAGATGAGCGACCCGAGTATTTATGGGTGTCATGGGGGTGGGTTCCCTATCAAAGTCAAGGGTGTAGAAGGGCTTGTGGGAGTTATCGTCGTCAGTGGGCTGGCCCAGGAAGACGACCACATGCTGATCGTGGATGCAATCAAGGAATACCTTGCGGTTCAGGCATAGATGGAGATCGGGGCTTGCAAATACTCAGCAGGTTGGTTGCGCAGAATGTCTTACGCAGTGTAGACAATGTTTCACGTTGCGGTCTACTTGTCGGTGGTGCAACGAGCGGGTCGACATCCCGTGCAAGCACTTACCTCTAGTTACAGAGGTCGAATGACACTCCGAAAATGCTGCTACTTGGCTTGTACAGTCACTCGTCGTCGTCGTCGTCGTCGAAGTACTTGTCCGATAGGTCATAAGTTAGTACGGTCAAGATTAGTTTAAGTCGCATATTAAAAGTTAGCCAAACAAATGACAACACAACGCGCGTCGGTCATCCAGTTGGCAGACGCGCCGAGAGACTGAAGCAGCCCGTATACACCTCCGTCGACAACACCCTGCTCATCGTTAAGCATGGTCGCATCGACGACTGAACAGGTGAGTCGACGCCAACATCGACCAGACACTAATCTCACCTTTCCTTGCCACAGCTCACAGCTCTCGCGAATACCACCGTCGGCGAGTCGACATTTTCCCCAGTGCAAACCTATGGACATCTGACACTCCCTTTAGTCGTCCACCCCCTCGTCCTACTCTCAGTCACAGACCACCATGCCCGTTCGCTCTCTCGCAACTCCTCAAAACGTGTCGTTGGCGTGCTTTTGGGACAAGACAATGGCAAGACCATAAACGTTGCCAACTCGTTTGGTATTCCATTCGAGGAAGATGAAAAGGACAGCAAGACGTGGTTCCTCGACCACAACTACATCGAGCGAATGTATGATATGTTCAAGAAGGTTAATGGTGCGTTTCCGGCTCTCCCTCTCAAAGGTAGTCATCGGTTTACTGAACACTAACAGCTCGGGAACGGATGATCGGATGGTACCATACAGGACCAAAGCTACGAGCATCAGATCAAGAAATAAACGATCTCTTCAAGCGCTACATTGCAAAACCCGTCATGGTCATCATCGACGTCCGACCAGACACTGTCGGCATACCCACGGACGCATATTATGCTGTCGAAGAAATAAAAGACGTACGTCTTCCACAACTCAACGGCATGGCATCAACCTATTCACCACTTTCGTACGACAGGACGGTACCGAGACTCGCAAGACCTTTCTTCATGTCCCCTCAGCCATCGAAGCCGAGGAAGCAGAAGAAATAGGAGTCGAGCATCTCCTCCGGGATATCAAAGACTCCACGACCACGACCCTCGCTACACGCGTGTCCGAGCAGCTCGCATCGCTTCAGGGTCTCCAGTCGCGATTACGCGATGTTCACAGATATCTTCTCGATGTTGCCGCGGGCACACTACCCGTCAATCATCAAATTATTTATCACTTGCAGGATACGCTGAATTTGCTGCCCGATCTCGCCGACCCTATGACGATGCAGAGTTTCACGTCGAGCACGAACGACCAGTTATTAATCGTTTACCTGAGCAGCCTTATTCGCGCTGTCATTGCCCTCCATGCATTGGTGGATAACAAGGCTTCAATTGGCCGAGCTGAGCTCGAGGAAGGAGATGAAAAGGAAAAGGATAAGAAGCCAGCGAATGGAGATGCAAAGAAGGTGGAGGATGGGAAGACGGAAGGAGAGAAGGATTTGAATAAAGCTAATGCCGACAAGGGACTATAGGCTACATCACTTGTCCTCCTGCAATGGACTATTCCTAGAGACACGTGATCGGCACGTGCACGATGTGTGCCGCGTGATTATGAAATCAATGTCTCTTTTTTTCTCTTTTCTCCACTCCAAGCGCGTGTGCAACGTTGCTCTCCTTTTCTATCTCTCCACTACGATTGGGTATAAAAGTACGTAGTCGCCATGTCGTTCATCGCGAGACTCCTTCGTGCGGGAGAACTTTGTCCTACCAGCGGTTCCAACACTCCTGGCGTACTTGCATCCCCTAACTTTTTTTTTCTTCTTCTGAACAGGTCAACAAATTTTGTGAACAGAAAAATGTCTGGAGCTCGTGGATGTTTCAACTGTGGAGGCTGTGCGTGGTGTTTTCGTGTTGTCCATTTCGCCTTCCCTCGCATCTCCTTCGTGCACATCAAGTATGAAGGATTTGCTCGCAGTAGTGATGGCTATCATCCATCTATTTTATCTACATCTTTTTCATCATCTTCAACGAAGTTGTGCGGTGCTGACGTTGGACCGCTGTGTTCATTTTTGCTTTGCATATACTTATCGATGACCACTTGCAACGACTCGTCACACACAAAAAAAAAAAAACGCAATACATTGTTTATTGCTCGTGCCTTCTTGTGACCGTTTTCGCGTCCGATTTATGAAAAACACAATCGATCCGAAACTCTCTCAGTCGGCCATCAAGCTGCAAACTGTCCTAAAGCTGGCACTCCTACCTGGTAAAGTGGTCGCAAATGATGCTTGTTGGGGGCCGTGCCGCTTATGTTTCCCGTTCCCACATGTCTTAGCTACAACTGTGAGCTGTTTTTTTTTTGTCTCGGTTCGATATTGGATGCATGTACTGACTGTGCCGCGCCTTTTCTTTTTCTTTTTTCTTTTTCAGGCGGAATGGAGGGCCATGTTTCCCGTGACTGTAGTATGGAGGCCAAGGCCAAGTCGTGTTACAAGTGTGGTCAGGAGGGCCATATCGTGAGCGTTTATCTATAGCGCCTTTGTCCATCGACACTGATTGTAATTACAGTCCCGTGACTGCCCTCAGACCTCTGGTGGAGGAGGCTACGGCAACTACTCCAGTTCATCCGGCCAGGAATGTTACCGTTGCGGTAAGGTAGGCCATATCGCCCGTTCTTGCCCCGAAGCTGCCGGAGGAAACTCTGGCTATGGCAGCGGCGGAGGATACGGTGCATTTGGCGGTAGTGGTGGTGGAGGAAAGACTTGGTATGTTCTTGTGTTGTCGCTTGGTCCGTTGGTCTGCTGACGCAGAGAAATATAAATCTCTAGCTACACGTGCGGTGGTGTCGGCCACTTGTCGCGCGATTGCGTTCAAGGATCGAAATGCTACAACTGCTCTGGAGTAGTAAGTTTTTGCACCCCAGGTAGGAGACGTTGGTAAACTGACGCATGTCTTTTCTAGGGCCACATTAGTAGGGATTGCCCTCAGCCTCAGAGACGTGCTTGCTACACATGTGGTTCCGAGGGGTGAGGACATAGATGTCTCGTCCATGCATCGTAGACTAATGGCGTCTGTTTATTTCTTTCTGCAGACACATCTCCCGCGATTGCCCTGGAACGATGACCGCTGCAGAGGGTGCTTGAGCAATCTGATACGATATCCTTGTATTGCTAAACTGCTCGATTTCTCTTCTCTTCTCTTGTTGAACGCCCCCGCCTGATGTCCTGAATGTGTTTGTCTTGTCGGTACAGAGTGCACGTAGTGGCAGAAATAATAGCACTGTTTTTGTTCGACTCGATGCGATTGAACGTTCTTGGACCCGGTTGAAGCCGAATGTTGGTACTGGTTTTTTTTTTTCCACGCCCTTGGTTTCTGTCGTCGTCCGCTCACTTCCACTTCGCATCCTCAACGACACCAGTTCGGATTCTCCTGTTTTCGCCGTCCTCAATGCAAGCCATTCGTCTGGCGCGTCCCAGAATCTCTCTGCGACGTTTTACTACGGCTGCACACGCATCTGCATCGACGTCTGCTCCAGCAACGGCGGCGGCGGCGGCATCCGTCATTCCTCTTTCCAATGTCGAGGCTCAATGGGAAAAGATGACCAAGACCGAGCAAGCTACCGTGCATCGACAACTTGAAGAGATTCAGAAAAAGGATTGGAAGTTGTTGTCTGTTGACGAGAAGAAAGCAGGTGGGTGTCCCGCGGGATAGCTGTTGTTAGGTTGATCTTTGCTCACGAACCTTTTTTTTTTTCTTTTCCTTTCTTTGGTTTGCTCGCGGTGTTGCGTCGTACCATCGTCATACGCCCCTTGTTCTTTCGCGCGTCGTGGTATATGGCTGGTGGCATACTATTTGGACTCGGACGAACGAACAGCTTACTACGTCGCTTTCGGTCCTCATGGTCCACGAGCACCCGTCAGTCCTCCAGGCCAAGGTGTCAAAGTATTCTTGGCCGTATGCGGTCTTGTCGGCCTCACCGGTGTGTTATCCATGACCATCCGATCGTTTGGTACGTGTACCCATTCGCTCGTTTATCTCCCGCGCTCTCTCCAAGCATGTTCCTCGACGTTTTAAACGTATTGTTTATTTTTTGCTTAGCTCCACCACCACCAAAGACGATCACTCGCGAATGGGAGGAAGCCTCGAACGAGCGTGCACTCGAGCAAAAGTTGAATCCTATCACGGGTACGTTGGCATGCCGTTTCTTTTTTGTATTGGTTGGCTTTTTTTTTTGTGGTTCTGGATTCTGATGTATATCTCCCCCCCTCTCCCCCCTCTTCCACCCCTGTCTGAAACTCGCAGGTATCGCATCGGAAGGCTACGCCGGAAAGGGCTTCGTCACACAGAAATAAACTACGTTTCTTCCTTCCCCTTTTTTTTTCTCCCCATCTTTTCTTTCTTTCTTTCTACCTCCTTCTGTCGCACGCATCCCACTCTCCCCTACTCCTCCCCTCCCCTCCTCGCTTCGCTTCGCCTACCGGGCTTCGCTCCCAAAATCGCTCGTACGTTCTACGCTCCAATCCCGCCACTCCTAAAACGAACCAATTTACCGCAAAAAAATTGAAGGTGTGAGTCGCTGAGTTTTCGACGTGGACGTTGGGGTTAGTTTGGTGACGGAAGGCCAGTCATGCGGTGTTGGTGTGTTCCGGAATGGTGGTGGTTGGTGGTGGTGGTGGTGATGGTGGTGATGGTGGTGTTTGACCGGTGGTTGGTCGATGGATGCTAGTTATGGCAGGCCTTTTTATCGTCATCGTTCGTTGTTGCATGCTGCACTGGTCGTTGCGAAGAACAAACAAGACTTATTATATTATATACCGTAGAGTGTCAGACTGCTGTTGCTGGTCCTTTTTTTTTTCATTGCCTGATTGCGAAATGCATTCGAGAACAGAGAACATATAGTAGTGGGTGTGGGGAAAGGAAGATTGCCGGCGAGGAGGGAAATCCTCCCAAAGTATCGAAAAGTTTCCTCCTCACTGCGGGATTCGGGGCAGGTCAGCTTAAAGCATACCGTAATAAAATATAGATATCGGTTATATATATTAACGATGAGCACAGGGTAAAATTCTCGACATGCAAAAGAGTCAGCGAGGCACAATAAACAATCCCAAGTCACATTCGAAGACACCAAGCCAAAAAAAAAAAAGAAAAGAAAAGAAAAGAAAAAGGGGTCTTGATCCAACCAACCAACCATCACACCATCATCCTAGACTCCTTCTCCCCCCGGGCGGCCCATCCCCAACCGCGCGAGCAACAGCGTATCTCCACACGCAGCGCAACCTTTCTCGTCCCTGCAGCGCACTTTCGACACCTTGGACGTAAAGCCGACCGGAGCAGCAGCAGAGTGGCGGAGACGCGACATGTTGAATTCTCCCCAGGGCGACCCGGCGGCCCGGTCTCGATAGGCGTCGAACGACATGTGGCCGTCAAAGTGGTCGCGCGAGAGGAAGAGGGCGTAGTCCAGTGCGTTGACCGTACCGGTGACTTTTACGAAAGCGAGGGGGGGGGAGGAGAGGGGCCGACAGGGAAATGAAAGATGGAGGTTTTTAAGAAAAAGAACAACCTTTTGAGCGCGCGCGCGTCTGTGTCTCACTTACCGATAGAAAGATCTTCTCTCGTAATGTGAAAGTCGGACCCGCACTCTTGAATGATGACGTCGGCGTGGTGTTTGAGCCACTCGGCTGCGACGACGAGGTTATCGATGTGGGCGTATACGGATGATTTGGCGAATGCGTAGGCTGCCGTTTCTCCTGCGGCAAGTGGGACTGCGAATTGGTTGGTCTTGTTGCGGCTGTGGATTTTTTTTTTTTTGGGGGGGGGAGGGGGAAGCGGGGAAAAAGGGGCGTAAGCGTTATACTCGTAGTGAAATGCAAAGTACGCACTGTGGCAAATACTTCAACTTGAACTGGCCATACGCGTCCAAGGACGGCACTGACAAGCCGCTCGGGAGTTTAAACAACGACAGAGCATTGAAGAGCGTGATAAACTTTCCCGAGGCCTTGGAGTAGTACCCGACCGCGCCCAGACTGACGTGCGAGGGCGAGAATAGTGCCAACGTCACTGAAAAAAAAAAAAAACGAGGTCAGTCAGTCAGCACAGACCGAGGGAATAACGAACAAGGAATGACGAGAGACGCACTAGACCGGTGACTATGGTTGCATTTCGCAAGAGCGGCGTACGTCGCAGCTTCTGTGCTTGGTGCTGCTGGAGCTGAATGCTTCGGGTCCAATTCAAGCACAGAGATGTTGTCCATCGGGATGAGCGAAGAGGACAAGACGGGCGTTTCTGAAACGGCGTCGGAAGGGAGTACTGCTTGCGTCGCATTGGTATGAGGATCCTCAGAGAGCGAGGAAGGAGGAGGAGGGACCGACGGCGTCAACAAACTGTACGAGTGTTCGAAGCGCGCCATGTGGTCAGCTTGAGCGGGCAAGACTGCCCGCGCCTTGGAGAACTCAAGATGCTCCTTGTTATCTTCCGCCAACTTCTGAGAGCCGTTCGCGACCTGACGGGAATCAAATCCAGAGAAGATTAGCATTGTGATGGCGTCTAAGTTGTGAACGAGGGTATTGCTGGGTGCGGTGGTGTTCGATGGGGAGGATAACGTAGAGTTAGCTTTTCCCGTCCCATAAGCACCGAGCGGTTTTTAAGCTGTTTAAGAAAGGAGCCATTTTCCATCGTGTAGCAATGGATGTCTCGGAAAGTCGGGGGGTTGGTATTGAATGTCGGATGAAAGGGGTCTCTCGGAAGTCTCAGTGATCGGCATGGCCAGTTCGTCATTGCTCCGCGTGCTTGGAGTCATTCGAGTTAAACAACGGCGCCAACGCACGGACTGTAGGCCCTGCAAAAGTCAATGCTTCAACGTAGGAGGGAAAGACGCGAGCACCTACGACGAAAACGCGACCCCGTGTTACTGCACGTGAGGTCAGTCCAAATCATAATCGACACTTGACCAAGTTCAAGTGGTCAAGTACAACGGGGAGAAGGGAGCCCTTGTACAGCCAACTCACGTCTCTATCGATCAGCTATCACAGCGTGATATCCTCTCTGCATTCTCGTTTAGCTTGGGTAGCTGCACCCCGCAAGCCATCCTGGACGAGTTTTGGTTAGTGTCGCCTAGTCTGCAAAAGGTGACGGCTTCAATCAGGGACGGCTGGCCTGCAGTCCAGCGCGAAATATGGGACAAATTGTTTGAGGCGATCCTAGGTTTGTTCTGCTGTCATTGAGTTTTAGAATTGCTCATCTTTACGACGTTTCCGATCCACAGAACCCGACATGCTTCAATTTCCTATCTCCCTACTGACAGCTGCAGCTTTGCTGGACGGCCTTGTTCTTGTACTCGCTCGTCAATACAAGTATGAGGCCAAAGGGCCGTGCGCGTGCTATGCAGCATCACGAGCCTTGCGGGTTAAACGAAATCCGCCGAGGTGTTACCTCCAATTTCAGTTACTGCTCTGTAAACATATGGCGTATGCATCAATCAACCAGTTCCTGACCTGAGATCGCAATGCACTCTACGGATCACAAGGTGGACGGTCAAAGAGCATATGAGTCAAGTGACGACGCCTGTTTGATCGTATTACTCATGTGTCATGGAGGAATTGTGAACCTTGAAAAATATCATGCGATCAATCTCCCCGATCTCAGAGAAATATCAGTAACCTGGGGAATCACCATGTACGTCCGCCGGATCACGTATGTAGCAGAGTCACGGTGTGAATGTGTTGTTTTGGAGACAAGCCGGCGGGCGGCTACGGAGTGGGGGGAAAGGAAAAATGATTGAGGATACCCGACATTATCACGGTCCACGGACGACCGGTGTCGATGGTTTCCGACATGAGATGTGGACGCAGTCCAACCGTCCGAACCGTCCCTAATTACTTAGATCAGACAGAGGCCGTGCTGAAGCCATGCCGAGAGAAGATACGTACCAAGTAAACTCCGAAAATACAATAAATGTGCAACGGTGGTGGTTCTCGGTGGTTCCGCCGCTGATTTGGCTGATGAAATTAAGTGCGTTGTGTTGTCCCTCGAGATTCGAAATATGGGGATAAAAGACAAACAATCTAGGGGAAATCGGGGCCGTGCCATGTTCAGTATCGTTATCGTCCCTTGGCGTTCCTGTTCCAAGCCAGAAACAGAGTGCGACGGTCAATCCAAAAGATGAAGAAAGGTATTGTTTCCGGTGCGGTGTAGGTCCAAGTATATGCAGAAGTTGCTCCCATCCGGTTAGATGTGATGGCGGACGTCAAGGTGCACCAGCAACAACACCGCCATGGAAAGCGGGTACCAAGCGGTACCATCAATGATAATGTCGCCGTGCACGCAATGGCAGCTAATGGCAGTTGGGAACTGTACTCTGTGTTATTCCAGGGAACCTTGAGAACCGTCCTGTTAGCATACAATCTCGTCAACTTGATCTCGCCCCAAGTAGTAAAAGGCAAGATCCCGTCCAAGGTGTTCATTCAATAACAATGGCCAGTACGGAGGACAACCCGCTCGGCGCGGGTGGTCGTGTGCTTGACCTTGGAGATCTCATCTGTTAACACACCAAAGTAGCACGCACCACATTGCTTCACCCCCTGAACGTGACCTGCCCGGGCTGATTGAACCTGATCACTGACAGCACTGGTCAATAACAGATCGCGAGACAAAGTGGCAGTTCCCCATGTACGCGAGGCCACGCTTGGGTCACGGTCGCTGACGGATATTCATGCCAACCAGCTCCCCACGATCTCGCTTACCCTAGTACACTTGCTCATCTTCTCACGACTGACTGGCTGTTCGGTGGCCCTTTGCGCTACTTCATTACGCTGGCAAAACTTTGGCGTGTTCTATTCTGCACCAACTGCGACAAAGAAAAAAAGCAAGTCAAAACGCCATTCACGACTCTAGACAGTGATGCATCGACTAGGCGGCTGTTGGCGTCTTTTCCTGCCCCGGGTTGAGATATACCTTGAATGACAGACGCGTGTCCGTTAGCGACGAGGGCACGCGCAGCCGTCAGTACTGGATGGATGCTCACCTGCTTGCCACCAACGCCATTCTCCCACTTCTGGTATCGCAGCGCAGTCGTTCCGCGCTTCTCAGCCGCCACCCGCTCCGTCTCCTTCAACGACTGACGAACAGCTTGTGCGGTGATTTGAGCGTACTTGTTGTACCTGTAAGGCGGTTCGTGTCATTTGCGCCACTAGGATCACATCGACGGATACGCTTGAGGAGACATACGTGAAGACATTTCGCCAGGTTGCACTGCTCATTGTGAACGGATAGTGAAGGCGGAGAACTTGCTTTTTTGTGGTGGTGGTGGTGGTGGTGGGTTTTGCTGGCGAGAGGTGTTTTCCGGAAATATCCGCTGCGACCCCTCTGGAGAGGGTTGACTCTGCAGTGTCTTGGACTCACACTGTTTACCAGCTACGCTATAGACCAGCCGCGTTACTCGTTACTCGCTGCGATGGCGGGCATAACTTGGCACTATGTCCTCAAGTTCATCATCACCGGTGAGTGAACAAGTGCCACTGCCACGCCTCACAAACACATTATACGACCTTTCTGAACTCCTGTGCATTCCCAGGCGATGCAGCAGTCGGCAAATCCTCCCTCCTCGTCCGACTGACAGACCAACGCTTTCTCACCAACCCAGACCCAACTGTGCGTGGCTCCACCATGTCCGCATCTTTCCACTTCCCACATCTTCCCTTCGTCCGGGAGAACGCGCGCGCTGACACCGCCTCCCAGCTAGGAGTAGAATTCGGTTCTAAGCTTATCGAGATACCCGAACAAGGCAAGATCATCAAACTACAATGTTCGTACGCGTTTCGTCTTCTCTCTTTGCGCCCTTTCCAGAACACCGCATTGAACATCATGCCTTTTTTTTTCCCCCTTTTCCCTCGTGCATGTGCAACAACCTATACGGCCCCCGTCAACACTTGTACATAGGTTGGGACACGGCCGGAACTGAGTCCTTTCGGTCCATCACGCGTTCATACTACCGTGGTGCCGCGGGCTGCTTGCTCGTATATGACGTGACCTCCCGTGCAAGTGCGTTTCATGCCGTTATTAAAACCCCGTTCTTCTATCTACGGAGATGCGTGTCCATCAACAGTTGTGGGTTCAAATTTGACGCGTACAAAAAAAAAAATACACAGGTTTTACGAACGCGAGGTCGTGGCTTGCAGACGTGCGCGAACACGCTGACCCGCATCTAACGTGCATCCTCGTCGGTAACAAGGTGGATTTATGCGAGGAGGGGACGGAGGGGGCGTCGAGTCATCATCATAAACGCCGGGAGGTGTCCGTCGAGGAGGCAGAGCAGTGGGCAAAGGAAGAAGGGCTCCTATTTGTTGAGGCGAGTGCCAAGTCTGGACAAAACGTGGATTTTGCGTTCGAGGAAGCCTCGCGCGATATCTTGGACAAGATCAAACGTGGCGTGTTTGATGACGACAGGGTGCGTGTTTTGTATCCCACCTTTAGCACTAAATACCGCTCATGCGCCACACTGCCTACTTATAGTCACCTGGAGTGAAGCTCTCCAAACCCTCGAACGGCAACGTGGTGATAGATCAAGGGGCGAGCAAATCGGGATGTTGTTCATGAGGGAATATTATGTGCATCATTATAAGTATAGTGTCTCTGTACAGTATAAAGTATCATGGGGCTGGAACTAGGATATAATTATTACTCTCTATTGCGCAAGGTGACGAGAAATGGGTGTCTTTTGCGTGCTTGGGGTGAAAGAGTACAGATCGTATAAAACTTTTGAAAATGGCGTTATGGGTATATGAGACCTCCGTGCGACTCAAGGACAATATTGGCCCTCTATTACGGCCTCTGGTTCTGCATTGTGGGCCCGTGTTTCCAATTCACATGGGTGACGAATCCATAAAAAGAAAGAAAGAGTCTGTCCTGCCCCTCTCCATGTGTTTCTGCGTCATGATGGTGGTGGTGGTGGTGGTGGTGGTGGTGCGCGCCGTAACGAATCTGCATACTCGTGCAATTGCTGTACAAAACCGAAATTAGGTTCTGCAGATCGTCTCCTCGACTTGACGTATTGAATAGCCTGCGTGGGTGACCAGCCAAATTCAGCAATGAGGTATGCACACACGACGGACGTGCTGCGGCTGACGCCTTCCATGCAGTGAACGAGCACCCGAGCGTTTGGATCGTGCATCGCACTGCGCAGAAAGGCGGTGGTGGCAGGCAGATGGGCGGCGAGCTCGGAGAAGGGGAGGTCTTCGAGGGGAAATTGGGTGCGATGGAGGTGGGGGTTGGATGGGAGGGAGACGTAGCCGCGCATGGCGGAGAGGACGTGTGTGATGCCTAGTGAGGCGAGGGCGGCAGGGT